>CAKAOH010037080.1:0-18388 GCA_916701665.1 Sebastiscus tertius | reverse complement strand
GGGAGGAGAGGGAGGGGGAAGGGGAGAGGAGAAGGGGGTTCTCTATAATGAAATTTGAAATTTGCAGAACATCAAAGGCTTCTGTAGCCAAGCCGCTGTGGCAGCAGAGCAGAGAGGAGGAGTGCATCTCTTTCTCTCCCTCTGTCTCCCCCGTCTCTCTCTCTCTCTCTCTTTCTCGCTATCCCTCCCTCTCTGCTAAAATGTGTCTCCCCAGAGCTGGGTGAGGGGTGGGGGGGGTTGAGAGAGAAGGGATGGGAAGAGTTGATTAGGAGGAGAGTGTGGGGCGGTGGTGGTGGTGGGGGTGGGTTAGAGATGGGTTAGGGTTTGGAGAGAAAAATGGAGGAACGAACACACACATATATATATATATATATATGTGTGTGTGTGTGTGTGTGTGTGTGAGAGATGAGTGTGTGCATGTATGAACAATAGGTTTTATCAAGCCAGCTTGAATATTGCGTGTGTGTGCGCGCACATGCGTGTGTGTCGGGCCTTGGAGGGGTGAGTGTGCCCTCTGATAAGGCATCCTAACTTAATGAGCTTGAAAGGGGGGGGAGCAGGAGGAGGGGTGCACAGGGGTTCAGATGATGGCTGGAAAAAAAGAAGGGGGGAGCGTTCGGGGCTAGAAGTCTCGAGGAGGAGCCCGGGGGTTGTTAAATCGGGGCACAGCATCAGCAGGTTTCGTAATCGGGCTTCAAGTCACACAAGCTCGCGTGTCTCATTTTGGAAAGTCTTCAAAAAGTCAGATTTACGCTTCCAGCTATTCCCCAGCTCCCGCATTTTTACAGCCTGTCTGTGTACTTTACATGAAAATCTTTTTTGCCGCGCGCCCGAACGGATCGATCGCAACGAGACCCGTCTAACCACGAGGCAGTATTGGCTAACGTATAACCGTTTAATAGAAAACTGTAAGACATGTATTGTTCACAAATAACTTTTTAATTGCCAGAAGGTGAATGCATCCCTCAGTGAGATGATGTTTGAGATATAACACCGCAGCTGAAATCGCTTCTGCGTATTTCAGTCTTCAGATGTTGAGCTACTTGTTGTCTGCCCTGGGAAAAAAAAAACACAACAACAAAAAAAAAAAAAAAAACAACGTAGGAGCTCGCCACCGCCTCGCTCCGAGACTGAAGTGTGTGCATCCTCTCACCCTCTCAAAATGTAGGAGCGCTCGCTGAAGATTAGAGCCCAGCTAAAATGGATGCCTGACCCGCGCTGAGGAAGAGAAAGAGAGATGAACAGAGCAGGGCAGAGGAAAAAAAAAAACTCTTCATCCTCTGTGTAGACAGACGCACACATCCTTTAGCTCACACACACACACACGCGGTGATGTACGTGAATGTTTTACATATATGACATCTTATAGGAACAAGGAGCGTGATGTACTACTCTTTCATTATCTTCTCTCTCTTTCAGACTATTTTTTCCACCACCTCTACCACTACAGTCTGTTTTCATTCTGTCAGCCTCTGGATAATCTCCCATGCTCTCCTCCTTTTACTTCCCTGCGTGTCTCTGCACCATCTCTGTGTCTCTTTCTCTCCCCGTCTGTCTTCCTCCTCCGTCCTCTCTCCATCACTCCCGCTCCGTCTCTCTCCCTGAGGTCATCGAGGGCAAGCGTGGTGCCGCGGACTAGTCGATAAGTATCATGTCAGCCTACTTCATGTGTTTTCAGGCAGAGCCACAGCCTTGTACCGCGGCGCAGCTTTCGCTTTTTCGGCAGTACTCGGAGTGTATTTACATTTTTAAGATGTTGAAGGGGCTTTTGGTGCTCCAGCGTGCAGGTGTGCAGCCGCAGTGAACGTTACATCGGTTTTAGGTCGTTGCGAATGAGATCAAGAGTTTGAAGTAACGTACAAAACATTTGTTGTCTTTACACTCTGAAAATGACATAAATAAGTACATTTAAGTACTAAGTGAGTACAATTTAAAGGTACTTGGTCTTTTCTGAAGCATTTTTATTTAAGATTGTCTTTTCTTTCTTGCTTAATATTTCAATAATTTACATACAAAACATGATCAGCCTATGAAATATTAGATGCAGAAAATTAGCTTCATTTAGACCAGCTACAACTTTAAAATGCTTCTTACACAGTAATGCATCAACCTTGATATTCCCATGATAAATCAGTAACATAACACCTTTACAGGCATCATTTGATTCCCTAATGAGTCATTTTGTACCTCTTCTTAAGTAAAATTATGGATGTAGGACTTAATGCTTGTGATTTATCATTTTTACATCGAGGCTTTGCTTTATTTTGCTTGCAATAAAAGATTTCAATACTTCTTCCACCGCTGCTAAATTATTATATTTACATTGTAAACCTTTTAAAACATGCTTTGGCGCTATTGTACTTAAAGTAATGCCCAATAAAGCAAATTTGAATTTGACTGAGAAGAGGACACCATGAAAAGTTATTAAAATGATAGAGGAGAGGAGTCGGGGGGAAATGGGGAAATGGTGGTAACCACGCACCAGTAACGGGAGTGGACTATGGGATGATTACATAAATCACCGAATTGAGGTCATATCCCTCTTCAAATGTCTTCACCATGAGTCATCGGGTGTCACAAACTCTATGTCAATGCGCGTCTCTTCCCCACCACTCTGCAGCCGTAGGCCTTCCGAGGGAAAAAAAAAACAGAAAAAAAACGGAGAGAGAGACAAGACAGTAGGGGTAGGACGAGAGGAGAGAGTACATTTTCCTCCTCCTCTTGCTCCTCCACCTCCACCTCCACCCTCTCTCGGGGTGTCACGTCCTATTTGTGTCCCGAGGCCGTCTCTCTGGCGATGGTGATGGCGAGAGGGGGCTCTCTCGCTTGGCTGGAGAGCAGGGAGGACTTGGTAGCACGAAGCGGTGGTCGGTGCTCACATGGGAGAGAGGGAGAGAGAGAGAGAGAGAGAGAGAGAGAGATGCACCCGTTCAGCCATGCCTTTGACAGGGGAGTCTTTCCGACAGGCGTGAAGAAAGGAAGGGCTGACTGGGCTGAGTGAGCTCAAGACACACACACACACACACACACACACACACGCACAAACAGGTTTTTGTCACTTAGGAGGACATTGCATTGACTTACATTCATTCCTTGGCGATTTAACCATAAGCAGTACACGCCTAATCCCAACTGTAACCCTAACCGTAACCAAAAATCCAAGACTTAACCCCAAAATGCAAAGGTTTTCCCCATAACGTGGCTTTGTGACGTGATTTGTGTCCCCACGGTTGTACGAATATGCACAAAATACATCCTGTATTCACGTTTCAATCCTCACACACTCGCACGCATAAACAAATGCAAACACAAACGCAGATTTCTCTCTCTTTCTATATAGCATTTAATCGTCATCATCATCATCAAAATGCTCAACTTGAGGACCTCTCGTTTCCTCTTCCTGTCTAGAATTTTCCTCTCCTCCATCTTTGGCGTTTTCTACACTCCACATCCTTCCCTCCATTCCTCTGCTGCTGCTGCTGCAGTGAGAGAGAGAGAGAGCGAGAGAGTGAGAGAGCGAGAGAGAGTGAGCGCGCGAAGCCACATAAGGTTATACACAGTGGCGTGACGCCATGCATTCTGATTTATAGATCTAAAATGGCCGCCGTGTTGTGACTGCTGTAGAGGGCTGGATGGAGAGCGAGGGAGTCGTGCGGGGGCGTCGGGGCGGGGGTGTACGTTCGCTCGGAATAGCAGACCTTTTTCTTGGACATTGTGTTCTCCTCACATGATGCGTCCTCTTGCCCCGGAGGGTTCGCTACTACAGTGGTTTGGTGATGATGACTGATTAATTAGGCCACGATGTACAAAGCTGCCACGCTTGTGTCCGGCTGGTTTACTACGATGCTGTTGGATATAGGCAGGGAAATAATGGGTTCCTCTGTGTCAGGCTTTCCACACAGTGTAGGTAGATACGTCCGTGCTTGTGATGTGAGGTTGGTGTTCTGGTTGCAGTCTGGTTTGTGGACGTTCGTGGTCCTTCCTGCAGGGAGATTAGAGCCCTCACATTGTAGCGGCAGCCGCTGAGGACTTAGAGGTCAGCCGCTGCCTCAGCCTCTCTGTGGGGCGCAGAGCTTTGATTTACTGACTCCACTGCATCACCTCCAGCACACACACACACACACACACACACACACACACACACACACACACACACACACACACACACAGCTAATACCACACTGCCTCCATGTGGACAAAATTACACACTACCCTGCTGCCCTTCACTGACATTATTATTCCCTTATAGAAATTAGTGGTGATACTTTTTTTTTTATTTAAAAGCCTTCCTCTTAACGTGCACAATTCCAGATGACCAACTTCTTCTGTCCTGGCCAAAATAATACTTTCCATACTTTAATTCAGCCCAGTTACAGCATCACTTAGTCACACATGTACTGTAGCACATTTAAGTGCGTAAAAGGTTAGTCCATTAATCGGAAAAATAATCTCCAACAATTTTGTTGATGGGTTAATCAATGAAGTCATTTATCAAGCAAAAAATGCCAGACACTCTCTGGTTCCAGCATCTCAAATGTGGGGAACATATGGTAGGCAGTTCTCACTATTTTATAACATTTTTATAGACTAATTCACTGGCGCCAAACCTGAGGGTCCCAACCCCCACAAGGGGTCACCAAAGCTTCACAGGGGTCACAAGGCCTTCTTGATTTTAAGTAGTGTAAGACAACTTTTTTTTTTAAAAAAAAAAATATATATATATATACACAGTTGGCCTGTATCTCAGCATTTCAGTCATTTCAGTGAAGAAAACTAAATGAAATTGTTATTTTTACAGATTTATTATTCTAGATTTTAAGTTAAGAATTAGGAAAGTACTGGCCATCAGGGAGAAGAAAACGAAGAAAAAAAAAAGAAGCCTATTTAATATGAATGGTTGTTAGAAATGAAAAAAAAATCCTAATGAAGACAAAGAATTGTATTAAAAGTTTCTAAAAATATCAGGAAAACCCATCTGTGATGCAATATTCATCCAAATAACTTCCTGCAGTTATTGCCTTCACTATTTGGGTTAATTGTACGGTTTATCAATTGTTCTGTAATGTTATTGTTATGCATTGAATATAATATGAAATATCCATAAAATGTCACTTAGTCAGTGTCAGTTAGTTTACTAGATGATAGAAAAGGGTCCCTTAATGTAAAATGTTGGGAACCATTGGACTAATTGACAGTAATCAACTTCAATCCATTAAAAATGAGATTAATAGATAATGAAAATGATCATTAGTTTCAGCAAAGATGGTTGACCAACAGTTGAGATTTAAAGAATGGGAAGGGTCAAAGTTAATTATTCACAGGTGGGCAACAAATTAAAGTAAAAAGCTGAATAAATGATGGGGAATCATAACAAATGCAGATGCTCCCATAAAGGCCACAAGGGGTCACTGAATGAATTGATGAGTATGAAAATGGTGTGAACAATATACTCTGGTCTTTCAGTCATCAGATCTCAACCCAGGTAAACAACAACGGGAGTTTCTGGAGGCTTGTCGTGTTGATCCAATCCCTTACAAAGACACTTTATGTTGTTTTTTTTCCTCTAAAATGTCACAACATATATGAAGTCTTTCCTTAAAGCTTCATTAATTATTTTTTTTGTGCCACTTTCTGAAAGCATAACAACCTGTAAACACAACAGTGACTTGTTATCATTCTATGAAGTTGAGAACATGTTAGCAAAGCAGCAGACACAGAACATTTTGATTAATTAGGAGTCATGTTTCCTGGCCAGCTGGCAAATGTAAGTCCTATATTTACACTCCTTTTAAGGACAAAATTGGCTTTTTAGACGCTAAATGTTCCACTGTCTTCAACAACTTTGTCCGCCTGCCATCTGGTGCTGGGCAGGTAGCATGCAGTGGGTTTATCAGAGCTTTTTCACTGAAAATAGCTGCCTGCTGCTGCTGGAAACAAGGTTAATGAGAGCAGCGACAGTGAACCAAGACGGTGACATTGCGGTCCATAAAACCAAAACAATGAGCTAAAACCTGCTCAGCAGGATTGCAAAGTTGGGTGATAACTCTGTGGGTTCATCTCTACACGCAACACATTTCACATCACACACCATTAGAGCCATTGAATATATAATAATATTCATAAACGCTGCTTCAAACAACTGACAACTCCATATTAGAACACGTGCTGTCTCACAAGCACTGCATTGCTGTGTCCAAGGATACCAATGAAAGCTGTCTTTCACTATATTCCTGCAGAAATATGACCGTTTTGAATATAGACTGTGTGCATAGATGGACGACGCGTCTCCGCTTCCTCCCACTGTACAAAAGTGAAGCCAAAATATCCCAGATACGGGAGCTGGCATCTTGATATTTTGATGTCATTTGGATCCAGAGTATGTGCAGTAGTGATCGGGGCGGTGGAGCCGTGTTATCGAGGTCCCGCCCACACACCCGCCCGAGCCAATCACAAGCCGAGCACAGCCGCAGCTTGCTAGCGTGAGCCACCTAGCTGCTACGTTAGCACCACGGTAGCTGTTTGACTAGAAAGACACAACAACTAACCATAATATCTCTATAACTACATTTATGATCAAATTGACACATGTTCTATTATAAAGACTGGTGACGGTTATGGAAAGTTAAAGTCACATCTCCTCTCTCGTACAATTCCCGAGCCTCTGGCTGCGACTACTTCACTCGGAGCAGCTGTCAATCATGACGTCTCACCCCCTTTTTATAGCATCAAATAACTAATTAAAACCAAACTTATTAACATACATCAGCGTGATGAGAACTACTTAAAATGAAAGAAACCATCTTTGGAAAAAATGTATTTGTCGTGTACTTTTTAGTTTGGCCCTTTACTAACATGGAGGGGGCGGGAATTATGACCTATACTGCAGCCAGCCACCAGGGGGCAATTGAGATGTTTTGGCTTCACTTTTGGGGAGCTGTCATGTCGTCCATCTGTATATACAGTCTATGGTTTTGAACATGAAGAGCATTACAGTTCAACAATGCAAATGTGGATTTTGAGAAGCTTTAAGAAGACATTTTGATACCCTGCCTTGAAAACTTGGAGTCTATCATAACCTCCAGGAAGCTGACCACAGCCTCCGCCTTAACATACAATTTTAAAGATGTATCACCTTAAGAAGAATCCTTAAATTCTCCAACAGTATCCATGACAGTATCACGCAGAGAGACGGGACGTATGCAGAAGCTGATAAGAACAGGTTGAGCCAGGATTGGATACATTCAGCTCCTGTTTCATGGTGCTTGCTGCCAGTTGACGCCCCCATAAAGCAAAGCTCCTCCGTGCTGCACACGGTTCTGAGGTGTAGCGCGCTACATGCAAGCTACTTGTTGCCCTCAGTCGCTCCCAGTGCACCTCGAATTTGTTGTTTTGTCAGCTCTCAGGAGCACTGATCTAGAGAGGACTGAGTGCTTGTATTATCAGATAGAGAAAACCACTCAGCTCAGCAGGTATTTGATATATCCGTCAGTGGTGTTTAGTGTGTGTGCGTGTGTGTGCTTGTACGTGTGTCTATGTGAGCGAGTGTGCTTTTTGTAGTGTGTTTGAAGCCTTTTCTCAAGGTGTTTAGAAAAGTGTAAGTATGAAAGTGTCTTAAGGAGTTCTCAAAGAGAGCGGATACTCTTTGATGCTTTGTCCCACAGAGAGAGCCACAGAGGCGAAGCTGCACCACTGAAAGAAAAAAGATGCTCCTTTCTTCTGTCACTCAATCACCCCGCTTCCTAGCCGAGGAGCAAAAAACTCTTTACTGTATTAGTGAGAGGTATTGAAAGTTCACATCCAATACACTACAGAATAAAACAACCATTTAAAGAGGCGTGTTCATTTTGGGGAAGTTGCTGAAAACGGAGAAAGTACTGAAGTATGTCATGATGGAAACGGGCTACATGGAGACGCTGCATACTAGGAATTAGGGGTGTAAGAAAAACATTTGAGTATTACGACATTAGGTTTTGTGATACTGTATCGATTCTAAAAAACACTATTGATTTTTAATTAATAGTTTACTTAGACAGTGGCTCAGATTGCACGAAAAGTAGCGCTATGATGTTGGATGTTGCAGGGACTGTGATAAATGCGAATACAGATCCCACTGTTCTGACTGCATGAAAAAAGTAAACTCTTTCTCACATGTTATGCATATGGTGGTGCAACCCGGTCTCACGGAAAGGCGTATAAATAGCACGACATTACACAAACATTGTCATTTGTACGTAGAAAAGTTCGGTTCAGGCAAGAAAACCACACGTTAAGGTAAGGGAAAATTTCACGGTTCGGCTTAAAATAAGTAAACTAAGTAAAACACGTACGGAAACAACGTTACTCAACTACAGAAAACACATCACAAACGTCAATAATAAACATGTGGCAGTCACGTCACTGACGTAACCTCCAAAACATAACAGTCCGGTGTTTGTTGGACCCATCCACCTCCCTACCTGCCCACCATAATTAGTCTTTCTCGCTTTTTATACTACGTCACTAACTCTTACCATAGCGTATATACACGGCTGCATTTATAGTGCTGTCAGTACAGGACACATGGCGTACAAATGACAACGCGGAAATCAAGAAAGGCATTACGCACCTTTTCGTGCGAACGGGCTGGGTGGTGTGTTCTTTATACTAAGACAGTTTTCCTAATATTTGATTTAATAAAAATTGCAATATGCAGTATGGCCTTGCTTAGAGTATCACATGTATACTATATCACAATATATTGAATTGTTACACCTGTATCATGATACGTATTGTATTGCCAGATTCCTGCCAATACACAGCCGACTATGAATGTTGTTGATCAAGGAGACAAGTAGGTCTACATCTCTAAATTTGATTTAAATCTAACCTCATAATCTTTATCATTTCACCCTCAGTATGATATGCATAGAAAAATAGGTTTAAAAGTGTTTGATCAGTGAAGATTTGAACTTGTTTTGGAGTTATGCGATACCAGCCATCCCTGCGGAGACATTGGTATAACTGTCTTTCATAAAAAGTTTCTAATTTGATGTATGTATTGTTTGTGTTGTGTGTTTTTTGGGGGGTTTTTTGGACTTTGAGTCTGTCAATAAAGATTAACTAACTAACTATGCAGTTTATTTGAAATGCATTCTGCATGCCATCTGACATTTTATTTTTCTGCTGCTCGTCTTTACTTGTGGAATAACTGTAACCGTACAGTAACTATTGTGGGTTATGTTTGTGTTTTATCCTTATAGGAGCTGGATAAAAAAGGCTTCGGTCCCATCACCACAGAAATCCGGGAGGGCCAGACGTTCTACTACGCCGAGGACTATCACCAGCAGTACCTGAAGAAGGTACCTAAAGGCTACTGTGGCCTCAAAGGCACCGGAGTCTCGTGTCCCATCGGCGGCGGGAAGGATGAACTGTGAATCGCAGTTCATCCTTTCTCGCCACACATCTCTCACAGACTGTGAGAAAAGGATGAGGATTTATCAAGGCTGTTATTTCGTCATTTATTGTCCTTTTATCTTGCCTTTTTCTGGCCTTTTTAAAGATATTTGATACACTGGTTAGATATATGCACTTCCAATGTACGTATTAGCACTTTCATACATAATAACATTATACAGGGTTCCCATGCGTCCTGAAAAACCTAGAAAACAGGTGACCAATTTTCCAGTCATTGAAAAAATCGTGCCGTGTCCTGGCAAATTACTTCAACATTCTCCTATTTTCCTTTAGCTGATAATTAACTGTTATGTACTGTAGGGTATCTATCAGATCTACCGAAAACGGATAACATTGCCGTCTGAATGTTATGTTCAGGATCATATTAACGTTCAAATGGTGGTTTAGAGAGATTTTTTGGAATAGGCTACACTTGGTGTCATGTCACATGCAGGTTGGATGACAACAATAACGTTGCTTTCAACCCAACTTGTTTTAACCAGTTGAATAATGTTAAATTGGTTTACATGTTTTGTTCATTTGCTAAAGTTGATGCATAATTTCTAAGCATGCAAGAGATGATTTCATAGATAAGTTATAGCCATAAACTGCACTTCTTTTAAATCAGTCTTCCACAGAGAGGAATATATTAGTGTGTGGCGTCATTCAAGCTAGATAATCACTGAAAATGTCCTGGAAATGTCCTGGAAAAGTCCTGGAAAATGATCTCTAGAAAAGAGTGGGAACCCTGATATTAATAAGCTTGCAAATACTTTATTAATCCTCTGGGAATTTTTGTTTTTCCTGTCTGTCAGCTCTGGAGAAGGAATCAGAATCAGCTTTATTGGTTAATTGTGTGTACACATGAAAAGAATTTGACTCCAGTTTGTCGTTGCTCTCGATGTAAACAGAAATAGACATACAGCTAAAATCAGACGACAAGCTGGAAAAAGATAAAACATTTAATTACTATGTACATACTGTATATAAATATATATATATATATTTACATATATATATATACACATATATATATATACACATATATACACATATATATATACACATATATATATATATATATATAAACAATGAAATTTGTAAACTATAAGACAATAGTCTGTACTATAAGACAACTTTTTCTGTATATCTATGGAGGACCACAAGAGTCGTGGAGATAGTATTTCATTAATTAATTACTAATTGTATAATAAAAATAGGAATTATAAATTTGTTTATTAATCTATAAATAAATAGACTAAATTACAAAGTCATTTATTTTTTGGCATTTTAATGGGCAATAAAATAAGGCATTATATAATAATTTACAAATGAAATATTAATTCAATATTAAAAAAGGAATTTACAAAAACAACTTAAAAAATCAATAAGTGTCTTTTAAAAATGCATGAATTAATTCATAAATACATTTATTTTATTTTTAACACTTACATTGTTACATGTGTTTTTTACATTTATTTAAACATCTTTTATTGTGCATTTAATTATTAATTAATCTAATTTGATTACTTTATCTGTGACACTTGTGGTCCTCTATATATACAGTAGCACTTAAAATATGAAAAAGCAATTCAAAGTGCTTTGCATAAAAAACAAAATGCATTGCAGTATTTAACAGACAAAAAGAAGGAAAATGAAAATGAAATTGAAGTTGTAGTGCAGCTGGAGCAGCGTCCTGTTGGACTGCAGCAACAGTCAGCTTCCACAAGGTGGCAGCGTTTCTCAAAGAACACAGCAGAGCCCACAGCAGAGTGTTTTTATTGCATCTCATGTAATGTGACATATGGTAGCTAAGAAACAATGTGAATACAACGTGTCCTCCAAAGTTGGTTTATTGGAAGAATACCAACCAACCTTAATGGTTTTACCGTCCAGAAACCTTTTCACATCCGTTTAAAGCCAGAACCCTATGACAGAGTTCAGACTTCACTGTAAGAGTAACGGTTCTTCCGATTTTTTAAATGCAGCTTTTAATACTAATCAGTAGCTTTAGTAAAAGTAGAATTTAATGCATCTTCATTATTTAGATTTTACTATGACTAACCAATATGAATGAATTTACAACAATCAAGACTGCTTCTATTTTCTTAATGTCTCACTTTGGAAATAATAAATGATACCTCATCCAACCTTTTGTTTATGTACCATGCTTGTGTATATATATTTTAAAAATAGCCACTGTTTAGATTATTTCTCCCCCTATTTTTGCCCCCTTTGAGAAGGGACTATACCAACGAGTGACAAATGGATATGACTCAGTGTGACACACAGATGCACTCATTCTGGATCGCAGAATGATACACTCGAGGTACTCATGTGTGCGATATGATACACACTTTGCTTAAACCCTCACTCCACTCTCTGCAAACCCATAATTATGTGTAAAAGTCCTATTATACATTATATAATGACATATCAGAGAGAACTGAGGAATTGGGTGCAGTACTTTTTTTTATTAAACACCTGAAAGTCTATTTAAAAAAAGAAAATCACTCATCGTTAAGACTCCAAAATACAGAGATGATATCTAGAAAAAGCTTTTTGGTCGACCGCAGCAGTGTGATTCACCCCGCTCTCGTTTTTCCCCCTCCCTCTCTGCTATCTCTCTTTCTCTGTCTGTGTGTATGTGTCACATCCTGACACCTGTGTGTAGGTGTGGACCAGGGCACAGGTGCAGGTGCAACCTCTCAGGGCCTATTTTAGTATTGGGACAGATATTTTTTGCATGTGTCTGCATGCAGCAGCCGCGTCTATGTGTGTGTGTGTGTGTATGTATGTGTGTGTGTGTGTCAGGGCATGTGAAGCTGTGGCTTGCTTGATCGAACCGCGCTGAGTGGTATGTGGTTGGGCCAGCTAGCTGTTTTCCAGCGCCCGCCTATATTTTTGCATGCTGTTGTGTTCTGTCGAGTGTGCGAGAGGAGATAACCTTTTAATAAAGTGATCTTCATTTCCTCGGCTTGAAGAGGAGGATGGCATGAAAGCTCGAATCGCACGGTGAAATCAGTTTTTCTGCCATCTGCGATGATGTCTCAGTGAACCACGGCATGATTCTGTTTATTTCTTATCACAAACTAAGGATATGACTCCATTATATGTAGGAAGATATTTGCTGTGGATAATTTATCATGTTTAATGCAGACTAGGGCTGTCAATCGATTCAAATATTTAAAAGCGATCAATCACAAATTTAACACACATATTTGATCTGTTCAAAATGTACCTTAAAGGGAGATTTGTCAAGTATTTAATACTCTTCTCAACATGGGAGTGGGCAAATATGCTGCTTTATGCAAATGTATGCATATTTTTACTATTGGAAATCAATTAACAACAGAAAACAATGATTAATATTGTCCAGAAACCCTCACAGGTACTGCATTTAGCATAAAACAATATGCTCAAATCATAACATGGCAAACTGCAGCCCAACAGGCAACAACAGCTGTCAGTGTGTCAGTGTGCTGACTTGACTATGACTTGCCCCAAACTGCATATGATTATCATAAAGTGGGCATGTCTGTAAAGGGGAGACTCGTGGGTACCCATAGAACCCATTTTCATTCACATATTTTGAGGTCAGAGGTCAAGGGACCCCTTTGAAAATGGTCATGCCAGCTTTTCCTCGCCAAAATTTAGCTCAAGTTTACTTGAACTGGTATGACATGGTTGATATCAATGGATTCCTTAGGTGTTCTAGGTTTCATATGATGCCCATCTTCACTTTAGCTAAAACTAACCTGCTACAACCTAAAAATCACAAGTTGCATTAATGCATTAAAGAAAAGTGGCGTTAAAGCAAATTTGCGTTAACATGTTATTGACGCATTAACTTTGACAGCCCTAATGCAGTCACTTTAAAGATTACATTTAAAACTAGCTGCATGGGTAAGTGCATGTTTTCTGTGTATTCCTTTTGTAGTAGATTAAAATGGGGCATGGAAATGCATGGTACTCTCATATACGCATCCATACACAAACACAGTGAGGAAGGGCAGGACAGGAACCAGGCTGTGTGTGCCCTTCAGACAGAGCCTATTGTCTGCAGATGGGCCTTTAATGGCCCCACAGCTGGCCACAAAGAGCATACCGCTCCAGCTCGCCGCTATGCCTCTCGCTGGCCTATACTCGGTCACCCTGAAGAGAGGAGGCAGCTAACACAGGCAACGTCGCTCTGTAAATGCATTTGATATCGTATTCTACTATACCCGTACAAGCATGCATTTCCCTTCTTGTCAAACTCTCTCCGCTTTAAAACTCGTAAAGAGAAATCCCCACCAAACCATTTTGAAAGAAAGAATAGTATGAAACGGAGAGAGAGAGAGAGAGGTTGTTTATGAGATGTACTCTGCACTCTTACCCACACATGTACACACACACATAAACACACGTCCCAACCACTACCTCTAACTCCGTCCTGTACCGCCGCCTAATGCAAAAGGCATCGCCCACGCAAAAAGACACCTTGCAGAGACGTGCACCCACACAGAATTTCTTGCGCTGTGATACGCTCTCTATTGTGTCCTCCTTTTCACAGCTTTTCATTTATCTTCCCCTAGGCAGCTTTAATAGATCTATGTATATGAAGCGCCGTGTATGTATACATCATTGGAAATAGCATTGTTTTATACCGTTTCCTCCATGCCGCTAAATAATTAGTTTCTTTAGACACCACCGCGGCATTGTTTGGTGAGCTATATAAATAGAACAATAGCAGAGCGTGGTGTATTCTGGTGCTGTCCTACCAGCTGGAGAATTGTTGTGACTTCTTGTCCTGTTCCCTCACATAATTGCTTTTCTAGATTGTAGAGGTAGTAGGCACCACAATTGTGTGTGGGTGTTTGTATCTTCTGTTGCATGTGTGATAGCAGAGAGGGGAAAACGGAGCTCGCTTTTCTATATGGCCTGTACATTTCTTCTCATGGTGATGATATCGAGTGAGTCGTATGCAGGTTTTTTTTTTTTTTTTTTTTTTTTTTTTTTTTTGCAGATGCCAGATGTGTTTGCGTCCCCTCCCCTTCCCCTCCCTCTGGTTCCTGCATGGGCGCAGGGTCTCAATCAGAGCATCAGGGCTCCAGGAACCGAAGCACAGCAGTGTCTCTGTGCTGCCCAGAGAAGTGCAGCCTTGTCTGGGGTCAGTGCATCTGCAGCCTTGGGGGCGAGCTGGGGGAAGAGAGGGCGAAACCCTGGTGCCCCTGCATGCCGGTTTCACTCGCGGTCTTCTCCGTCGGCGTCGGCGAGCCTGACCCCTGAACCCCGGCGGGGAGAAGCACAAGCTTATTCCAAATACTGTATATCAATTTGACAGGCTGTTGACACCTTTAGTCCAACTGTATCCTCAAACAGGTTAGCTTGGTGTAAAAATAAAAAACAAAAAAAGGCAAGCTCACACATGCTCGCACACACACACACACACACACACACAAGCGTGCCATAGAGGAAATGTCACAAGCCTGCTCCTCCTTTCCACTGGGAATAGCAATGGGTTAAGGGTGGGGGTGGAGGGCAGCACGTGCTGCAGGGCCTAGTTGGCTTGCTAACTGGCCCACTGGCTTTCTGGCTGACGGCCCACGCTGTGACACTCTGCACCTGGGAGCCTGTGTGTTGTCAGCCATGCTAGCGATAGCTCGAGCTACCACCACATGACACACAGGAAACACAGAAATAACTGCTTAGTGTCTTCAGCGCAGCAACCACTTAACTGGGGGTGTGCTGCTGACAGAAAGGGGTTGAGGAGAGGGGTTAAAAAGAGAGGAGAAGACAGAGGGATACTGGTTGGAATGGGACGGTGTGATAGCGTTATGGTGTAAGAATAGAAATACTGGAAAGGAAAGGCGCTTTGCACCTGTGCTGTCTCGTGTCAGAGGAAGCCCTGATTCAGATACTATATGGTGCATTTACATATCCACTGACAGATGCAGCATATCCTGTTTATCATTTTTATAATCAAGATGATTGCGCAACAATGGAAAATTGACATTTTATAGCTGAGGCTCTGATGCAACAGTTAAATTTCCAAAACATCTCTTTCTTGTGTTAATTTGGCTGGCTTTATCTGCTGTCCATCTGCGCCTCCAGTCATCTGAGCCTCACCTCGCACAGGTGTGGGAAGTTTTAACGGTACCAACGCCAACAAGCCCGCGATTAGAGCTCAATGCTGGAAAGTGTTGTGCAACATTTTGGGCTTTCAGTTGGTGATGATGCCAATGTGTCACCATTCTGTGGAAAGAAGACAGAAACTGGGCAGTTTGAATCTTGTTAAGTGTTTGCGGGTAAGAGCCACTGCGAGATGGTGCATGATGGTGGTTTCTGACTGGATATATGTTTCAGTCTGTGTTAGAGATGTGAAGGAAATGAGTAAATAGAGGGAGAGAGAAAGAGAAGAGATGCTGGCGGCACCAGGAGGAAGCTGGGTCTGATGCTTCTCCATGCAGCTGCTCCCAAACACCCACACTCTTCCTGTTGGAGTGTGTCTGTGTGTGTGCGTTTACTTTTTGTGTATAGATTTAGTGTCTTACTTCCAATGTAAGGAAAGAGGCATCTAGTATATTCAGACTTTTTACTAACTTTATTTACTTTTTACTAAAGATATGTAACAGTATTTAAGTTTGGCCATATTATGCCAGTGGTCGTTCTCTTCAAGCATTTCTGGAGAAAAATAGAACACATTTTACACATCTGTACACATCTTGCGCTGTGAAGCAGGGTTATTATAGTAAACTAAAACAGAAAGTAAAATGAAAATAAGCAATAAAAAGTATTTTTAGAACACTGAAACTAAAGTAAAACTAAAACTAAACTGAAACAATATTGCCTGGTTAAAAAAAAAAAAAAAAAAGTTAAAAATTAATATAAATTAATTTCAGGTTTAGTTTTTTAGCTATAATATATCACAACTGAAAAAGCATGAATTTCCGTCAACTCTCATAATGTTCAACCAAAGAAACTGAAGGGACTTGGCCTTCTAGGAGATTGCACTATGCCGCAAATGCGTCACATCGGACACTATAGTAGCGCAAAGATTATACATTAAAGGTGCTATTGATAACACTGATAACATTCAGCCACTAGATTTCGCCGTTCCTTTGCATTTACTTCACAACAAGTCGTTGCCAGGCACTTACCATCCATCTCAGCCATTTATCCGGGGTTTTTTTCACACTAAAGCCCCTTTTCCACCGCAGGAACTTTCCCCCGGAACTAAGAACCTTTTGAGGAACTCTTTGCATTTCTACCGCAAGGACAACGGTCTACATTAAGTTACGGGGAACTTTTAGACCACGGTGGAAACACAGACAACAATGTGCTTTTAGTTCCTTGAAAAGTAGTTCCAGGGGCTAAAAAAGTCCCAGGAACTTTTGGTGGAAACCTAGCTTTACTGACAACCCCGAGGTACCACGTGATACCAACGTCGTTTTACTATTGGCTCACAAGGCTTGTTAGAAGTGGAAACCAAATGTCAGATATCTTCCACAGAGATAAACAAAACATTCATTTTGGACCCGCAAACATTTTTTATTAAATTAAATTAAATTATAATTAAGCCATACTTTTTATTAGCTCTGTGGATGTAATATTTTAATTTATTTTTAAATATTCATCTACATAAAAAGTTAGCTATAAGACCTTTTTGTCCATTCCTACAAAGTGTTCTGACCGTGTTGTATGTACTGTATATGTAGCTATATACTTCTGAGAACAAACTTACTTCTAACAAAAACAAACTAAAACTAAATATATAAAAACTAAAACTAAACCTTTCTGAAAAACTGAAACTAACTAAAACAAAACTAAAATTAAATCAAAAAATCAAAACTAAAATAAAATAAAAACAAATTGAAAATTCAGAACTATTATAACCTTGCGCTGTGACGACAGATCAATCGTCTCTGATCAAACAGAAAACTGGCATAGAACAAAAAGAGTTGAGCGGTGCAGCTTGAAAGCTGTTGAGAAGTAGAACTTCAGGTATCCTGCAGAAGACGCAGTCTAAAATAGCTGATGTAGGTTCCTCCTGCCTGGCTGAGGCCTTCTGTGTCTTTTCAAAGAAACACTGGCCTCAAAAAACATCCGCTGGTGGAAACACTGGCCTGACAGTCAGTGAATGGAAAGGTTTGCGGTGAGAATGTGGCCACACTGAGGTGTCAGCAGGGTGTGTGATCGTACATGTGTGTGTATGTGTAATGCATTTATGTGTACGTAAGTGGTGGCCTTTCTTAAGTTTCCATCACAATGAAATGCTGAGGGTTTTTCATCAGATGCACCTTCATATCCGTTCAGGTTGACCTTTGACATGCCACACATATCACCACTGCCTTTTTAGCTTAACTTCCTAATGATAGAAAGTAAATACTTTATGTTTAAGAAATAAGCAGTTGCCAAATAATAAATATCAACCATATGACATTCCTGAGTAAATACATTTAGAATAAAATGTTGTGGATGTTAATGATATTACATTTTGCTAATATAATGTAATAATATTAACCAATAAACAACAGTTTAAATTGGATTTGTTTTATCAGTGATGTAATTTCTGCGAACAGGCCAACAGCAAACTTGCTCAACAGTCAAATCAACATAAAGCCAACAAATTTAATTGAACTAAACTAAACACACATTTGTCATTAAGATAACATTGTCAGCTCAGCTCTTAGAGCGTATCCAAATACTTAGAAACCGTAGCCAGCATGTCAGCTGATCAAATGTTGCCCAACTACTGAGATATCACATTGGATCTGTGATGTCTTTGTGTTGTTCCTCATGTGTGAGTGCTGCTGGTGCTGAGTACTGTGGCAGGATACAGTACATCTGCTCCACGCTCCATAATGATGGGGGGAACAGCACGTGCTCAGCACCAAAACTGTGTGATAGACTATTACACTACAGTGGTGCCAGTTCAAAGTGGATTGCTATTATTGAAGGAAATTAGAGTTTT
>CAKAOH010037076.1:0-26949 GCA_916701665.1 Sebastiscus tertius | reverse complement strand
ACATGTCAAAAATTTTATGAAACAATGTCACATGTCGAAAAATTTCATGAAAAAAAGTCATAATACAACATGTCGAAAAATTTCATGAAAAAATGTCACATGTCGAAACATTTCATGAAAAAAAGTCATGTCAAAAATTTCATGAAAAAAAGTCACATGTCAAAAATTTCATGAAAAAAAGTCACATGTCAAAAATTTCATGAAAAAAAGTCACACGTCAAAAATTTCATGAAAAAAAGTTACGTCAAAAATTTCATGAAAAAAAGTCATAGCACAACATGTCGAAAAATTTCATGAAAAAAAGTCAGAATACAACATGTCGAAAAATTTCATGAAAAAAAGTCACATGTCAAAAATTTCATGAAAAAAAGTCATAATACAACATGTCAAAAATTTCATGAAAAAAAGTCACATGTCAAAAATTTCATGAAAAAAAGTCATAATACAACATGTCAAAAATTTCATGAAAAAATGTCACGTCGAAAAATTTCATGAAAAAAAGTCATGTCAAAAATTTCATGAAAAAAAGTCATAGCACAGCATGTTGAAAAATTTCATGAAAAAAAGTCAGAATACATGTCGAAAAATTTCATGAAAAAAAGTCACACATGTTGAAAAATTTCATGAAAAAAGTCACATGTCAAAAATTTCATGAAAAAAAGTCACAATACAACATGTCGAAAAATTTCATGAAAAAATGTCACATGTCGAAAAATTTCATGAAAAAATGTCACATTGTCGAAAAATTTCATGAAAAAAATGTCACATGTCAAAAATTTCATGAAAAAAGTCACGTCAAAAATTTCATGAAAAAATGTCACATGTCGAAAAATTTCATGAAAAAAATGTCACATGTCAAAAATTTCATGAAAAAAGTCACGTCAAAAATTTCATGAAAAAATGTCACATGTCGAAAAATTTCTTGAAAAAAAGTCATAATACAACATGTCGAAAAATTTTAGGAAAAAAAGTCATGTCAAAAATTTCATGAAAAAAAGTCATGAAATTTCGAAAAATTTCATGAAAAAAAGTCATAATACAACATGTCGAAAAATGTCATGAAAAAATGTCACATGTCGAAAAATTTCATGAAAAAAAGTCACATGTCAAAAATTTCATGAAAAAAAGTCATAATACAACATGTCAAAAATTTCATGAAAAAAAGTCACATGTCAAAAATTTCATGAAAAAAAGTCACAATACATGTCGAAAAATTTCATGAAAAAATGTCAGAATACAACATGTCGAAAAATTTCATGAAAAAAGTCAGAATACAACATGTTGAAAAATTTCATGAAAAAATGTCACATGTTGAAAAATTTCATGAAAAAAATGTCACATGTCAAAAATTTCATGAAAAAAGTCACGTCAAAAATTTCATGAAAAAAAGTCACATGTCAAAAATTTCATAGAAAAAAAGTCATAGCACAACATGTCGAAAAATTTCATGAAAAAAAGTCATAATACATGTCGAAAAATTTCATGAAAAAATGTCACATGTCGAAAAATTTCATGAAAAAATGTCACATGTCAAAAAATTTCATGAAAAAAAGTCATAATACAACATGTCGAAAAATTTCATGAAAAAATATCACGTCGAAAAATTTCATGAAAAAAAGTCACGTCAAAAATTTCATGAAATAAAAGTCACGTCAAAAATTTCATGAAAAAAAGTCATAGCACAGCATGTCGAAAAATTTCATGAAAAAAAGTCATATTACAACATGTCGAAAAATTTCATGAAAAAAATCACGTCGAAAAATTTCATGAAAAAGTCATAATATAGCATGTCGAAAAATGTCATGAAAAAAATCATAGTATAGCATGATGAAAAATGTCATGAAAAAAAATCATAGTCGAAAAATTTCATGAAAAATAGTCATAATACAACATGTCGAAAAATTTCATGAAGAAATGTCATATGTCGAAAAATTTCATGAAAAAAAGTCACATGTCAAAAATTTCATGAAAAAATGTCACGTCGAAAAATTTCATGAAAAAAAAGTCACGTCAAAAATTTCATGAAAAAAAGTCATGTCATGCGCATGTCGAAAAAATTCATGAAAAAGTCATAATACAACATGTCGAAAAATTTCATGAAAAAATGTCACCTGTCGAAAAATTTCATGAAAAAGTCATAATACATGTCGAAAAATTTCATGAAAAAATGTTACATGTTGAAAAATTTCATGAAAAAAAGTCACATGTTGAAAAATTTCATGAAAAAAGTCACGTCAAAAATTTCATGAAAAAAAGTCATAATACAACATGTCGAAAAATTTCAAAAAAAGTCTTCGAGGTCAACACAACCCATGAGGACCCAGTGACCCTGGAGGGAATAGCACTTGAGGAAGTAGTAGTAGTAGTTCACTTACTTATGTAAGCAGTATCATTGACAAGCAGGGCGGCACGGATGCCGATGTCAGAGCCAGAATCGGCAAGGCAAGGGCTTCATTCATCCAGCTGATGAACATTTGGAGCTCCAAAGAAACCAGCCAGCGGACAAAGCTCAGACTCTTCAGCTCTAATATTAAGCCTATACGGATCAGAGATGTGGAGGATAACCAAGATCACAACAACGAAAGTACAAACACTCATCAACAGCTGCCTGAGGCGGATCTTGAGCATCCACTGGTCGGATACCATCAGCAACAATGGTCTCTGGCAGAGAAAGGACCAACAACCTGTGGAAGAGGAGATCAGGAGAAGAAGATGGGGATGGATCGGCCACACACTCTGGAAACCCAAAGTCAGCATCACCAGGCAAGCCCTGAGATGGAGTCCTCAACGCAAAAGAAAGAATGTCTCAAGAACACGTGCTGAAGGGACCTCAAGACTGACATCAAGCAGAGCAGGCGGACATGGAAACAGCTGGAAAGGAAAGCCCAGGACAGTACGCGAGTAAGGCTAGGAAAACCTTTGACGTCCTTGAGTTGAAAAACTACAGACACTAAATTAGCCTCACTTCTGTTTTATTCAGTCTATAAAATAGGCTAATACTATGTCATTAAAACCAGTTGTACAAAGAGCATGAAATAATTTTCCAGACATATTACAAAATGTATTTTTTTCCTAAAGTTTGAAAAGTACAAACACCTTTTTACAAAACAGCAAAACTACATAGTATTGCACAATCTTTTCATTTATCTCCAAAGTATAAAGTTATCAATCTCCATCTGCAGGACAAAAATAAGAAAGAATAAATTAAGACCTTGTCTTAAGCATAATTCTTTTAAATTACAGAACATAAATAAGAATAAACTCTAGATAATTCAATTAGTCCTTAGTCAAAAGCGGTAATTTATATGTAAAACAAATTCTGAAAAGAACAAAAGAAGATGCTGTTATTTATGTTAACCAATACCTGGAAAAATAAAAGTGCATTTTGATAGTCAAACTGCCCTATGTGACTTATTGGGAAAAGAAATGATTTTTTTTTTTATTTTGAAACAGAAAATATATGTTATGTACACATTTAAAATATACAGTGGGTATAAGTGCTTTAAAATAATTAAAATCTGTACATATTTAAAGTATGTATTCCTCTTTTGGCAGGATGAACTCATCACAGACTAACTTTGACCTCATTAACGCCGTGCACGCTCACAGGAACGAAGTTAAATGGACAGGAAAACCTGAACTCTCAGTCACGTTTCTCACAGGTAACACTTGTGTAATGACTTAATACAATGTAGATGTGGTTACTGCTCTTGACAACTCTACCTGAGTCAACTGAGAGGATGAGGCAGACACTCAAAAAGGCCGGAGGGGCGGGGGGGGGGGAGTATGAAAAGAAAGGAGAGAAGGGATGGAGGGAGAGACAAAGTAAGGTGTATGGTGAATCTCCAATCAGCTGTCATTCTGTGTTGCATTTCAGCGTCTAACACAAAAATAATTACGGAAGCTTTCAGCCCTGGGTAATATGTAGTATTATTACATCTTCCACTGTTCTGTTTTTCATGGGACTTTGGGATACGTGATGAAATATGAAGACACAATGCATCTTTTGCTTAATGTCAGCAACAGTCTCGCAGGCTTTCAATGAGGCCTTCCCTTGTGGCCTATCTTTCAGTGTTAATATCAGTCTGAGCTACTGATTCAGGATCTGGGCCAGCATGCATCAAACATCAAAAGAGTGCTCATTTGAGACCCGTTCGCACCTTTTACATTAAGATATGCGTTTCTGAAACCTAACCGCTCCAGAATCAGTAGTCCTTTTCTTAACTTCTCCATGCACATACGTAGCTGTCTTTTGCATCACCCACAACTTAACCGTAACCATTCATAGTCTCATCTTTTGTTAAGGTGGGGAGAAACTTCTTTTTCTTCTTCTACCTCTCTTCTACTTCTCGATGAGTCCTGCTTCTTTGATCTTGGTGTAGAAGAATTTTTCCAGTAAGTTGGCACATTTGTAGTACTCGCTCTCTGGAGGGTTGTATTCACGACAGTTGGTGAAGATGCGCTGCATGTCAGCCATGAACAACTTGCGTGTCGTGTAGTACCTGCTCTTCAGACGCTCACTCATCGTCTTAAGGTCTGTGAGGAGAAAAAATGTGAAGTCTATATTTTATACTGCTTTTGAATTTTTGACTGTCCCTATAGAACCCATTTTCATTCACATATCTTGAGGTCAGAGGTCAAGGGACCCATTTGCAAATGGCCATGACAGTTTTTCATAAGTTTGGAGCGTTATTTAGCCTCCTTCTCGACAAGCTAGTATGATGTCCTTGGTACGAATGGATTTCTTAGGTTTTCTAGTTTCATATGATGTCACTATTTTCACTCTAGCTTTAAAACTGAGAGCAGTACAACTTCCGAAATATGGATTGCGTTAATGCGTTAAAGATATTAGTGGCGTTAAAATGATCTTTAACAGTTATTATCGTGTTAATGTTGACAGCCCTAGAAGCAATTATAAGTGAAAACCACTGGAATGTGCTAAATGTGATGTTTGGAGATAAGTATTTATTCCAAAAGATCTGCACTGAAACTGCTAAATCTAAAAATTCAAACTACAAGTGCAGACTGAAAAATGTGGAGCACTACCTCTTATGGAGACCAACCTTCAGCCAGATAAGACACAGCCTCAATGCCAGCATGCATCTGCACAGCTGATGTGTCCTTGAACCTCATCTGCAATGTCTGACTCCTCAGTAGTAATCTTATCATTCATTATTGTTAGGTCTGCCTATTAAATCCTAAATCCTCTTATATGCTGTATACATACCCATGGGGAAGCGAATTACTTGGTAATACCCCGGTGCCTCTGTTTTCTTCACTGGCTCCATGAAAGGCCAGGCATTCTGGTGACTCTGAGACATAAAAAAACAGTCTGGTTAGAATAAAGTGTGTGTTTGTGTTAAAGGAACACTGCATGTGTATGTGTGTGTCTAACCCTCACCTTCACGTGTGTGAGGATGGTCTTCAGAGTGCTGTACAATTGATCTGGGTCCTTCAGTTCCTTCCTGAAGTACAATAAGTAACAAAAAATATCAAGTTTGACAAGTCATTGAAGCAATGGAAAGGCACTCTGCTTAACTCAAATTAGGGCTGCATCTAACAATTATTTTCATTGTCGATTAAACGGTTGATTATTTTCTCAGTTGTTTGGTCTTTAAAATGTCAGAAAATGGTGAAAAATGTCGATCAGTTTTTTCCAAAGCCCAAGATGACGTCCTCAAATGTCTTGTTTTGTCCACAACTCAAATATATTCAGTTTAATGTCACAGAGGAGTAAAGAAACCAGAAAATATTCACATTTAACAAGCTGGAATCAGAGAATTTGGACTTTTTCTTTTTATTACTCAAATAGATTAATCGATTATCAAAATAGCTGGTGATTAATGTAATAGTTGACAACTAATCGATTAATAGTTGCAGCTCAAACCTTCTACAGTAGATTCACACTTACCCTTTGCCTATAGGCTTCCAGCCAGTTTCGCCTGTTGATATAAAGAAACTAAAGTTAATCTCATATATCACACTATACTGTTCCATGAAGGGCTGCACGGTGGTGCAGTGGTTAGTGCTGCTGCATCACAGTAGGGATGCACAATGAATCGAATATTAATCGCGATCACGATTTTGGCTTCCCACAATTAAATAAACATGATCGACTGGTTGTCCGTCTCTATGTGTCAGCGACCCTGAATAGGATGAGCAGTTACAGATGATGGATAGATGGACAGTGTGTAGTATTTGGCAGAATCTGGTGGTGTGGTTGCAGATTGCAACCACCTGACTAACTGAAAACTACGGAGACCTTCAGGTAATGTATAAACACGAAAGGCTCTCTCTAGAGCCAGAGTTTGGTTTGTACGTTCTGGGCAACTGTAGAAACATGGCAGACTTCGTGAAGAGGACCCGCTCCCTATGTGGATATGAAGGGCTCATTCTAAGCTAACGAAAACACAACGATTCTTGGTTTCAGGTGATTATACACTAATGAAAACATAGTTATGAATATTATATTTCTGCTAATAAATCCCCCGAAATGTTACACACTGTTCCTTTAAATACAAATGCAAGATTGTGTAAGAGAAAGATGAACTGCATACTGTAAAGTCGATATTGTAAGTAACGTACGTATGCCAGGAATGCTCTCAATGGGAATCTGCCGAACTCCTTCCTTAAAACAGGAAAGCCCCGGATAGACTTTTCTGATCTGAGCCTGCTTCCTCTCTATCAACTTCTTGATGATCTGAGGGTGACAAATGAGATTAAAAGATAGAGAGTGCAGCTACAAAAATACAAAAGGAGGTATTTCAAGGTATTTAAATGCAAAAACAAACACACACCTCCTTCTGCTTCTTGATAATGACAGAAAACTCTGTGTAGGGAATGCTGGGGTTGAGTTCACAGCCCATGAGTGTGGCTCCTTCGTAGTCCTTGATGTAGCCCACATATTTGGCCTTAGGAACCTTGATGTCCTTTGAGAAACCCTGAGAGGGAGGAGATTTCTGTTTTCTTGCAGCTGTATGTACACTTTTTTTGCCACTACAAAAATGAGCCCACTTAAAAAACATCTCATTGATGATGAGACTTTCAAGACCACAAAAAGAAAAGTAAAAATAAGTGAAAAACAGTACAAATGCTGCCAATTGGTAGCAATTCTACTTGTAGAAATGTGTCAGTAGCGTAAAACAAGAGCCAAGGCTGATTGCAGCAGTATCAAAAATAGCAATGTTCAATACAATATCTTAATTTAAATGGTTCCTTTGTTTTTGCAGGTCATGTAAAGGGTTTTATGTATACATTGTAAAAAGGTTCAGGAGAGAAGAATGACAGAGAATATTGCATCATGTGACCAAAGTAACCACAGTATTACAAGCATGTAGCATGCACTTTAATGGACATAGCATGTTACCTGTTTCTTGAAGTAGCCGATGGCGTACTCATCAGCATAAGTGAGAAAGTTGAGGATTTCGTGCTTTATGTGATATTCCTTCAGGTGGTTCATTAAATGAGTCCCATAACCCTACAACCACACAGCCAAAAAAAAGGCAAAGATCAGAACTGACCAATCAGACAGCATTAATTCACCAAAACGCCAAACAGAAAGTGTTCTCACCTTGACTTGTTCGTTGGAGGTGACGGCACAAAAGACGATCTCCGTGAAGCCCTGCGATGGAAACATCCGAAAGCAGATCCCTCCGATCACACGGCCATCTTTGATAAGTGACAGCGTCTTGTGCTTTCTGTCAAAAAAAAAAAAAAAAAAAATCAATTTTAGTCAGAATGTTCCTCCTACATTTCTGAACGTGATTGGTGATGATAAAGTACGATTGCACTCACGGATCAAAGACGAGTCGCGTGATGTACTCCTTAGGCATGCGGGGCAGCTGGTGAGAGAACACATTCTGGAGGCCGACGAGCCACATCAAGATCCTCTTATTGGGCTTCTGGTTTAGAGAGTTACCGATGACATGGAATTCAATGACCCCCCGGCGCTCCTCTAGACGGGCAGCTTCATCACGTGCCGAGTGAGCTGACAGCAGACTGGTCTGCACAGGAAGGAAGGTGTAAAACAACGATGGTCACCTTTGTTCCTATCATCACTGTCTCTATCAGAGGTCCTGATATACATTATCATCATCACCACTCCTCACTACAGCACATCACTATGAAATTATCTTGGACTTACTTTTTTCCATGCTCGACTCTAACTGTAAGTCAATGGGAACTGGTTACCTCTGGAATGGCGGCGGGGTCGGTGATGGTTGCCATGACCTCGTTGATGAGCTCCATGGGGATGTCACCAACCACCCTGGGTCTCTTGTTTTCCTCATGAGGGAGAGGCTCTGAAGGTTTACGCTTTTCTCCAACTGTGTTAACGCACGAATGCAGAGGAAGGTAGTTATCTTAGTCTTTTATATTTGCACTCTCACCCACTTTGTACTGCAACTGCTGCACAGCAATTTCCCTCTGGATAAATATTGTTTTATCTTATCTTCATCTCTTTTACACCTCAGCAGTTGAGTAGTGTATCTAAATCCAAATGAGAAGTTACCCAGGGTTTAATGTTAGCTTACTATGGGTTGTTCATCTCCAGTTGTTGCCTATAGATGCATGATGGCAAAACTGACTGTATGTTAAGAGCAATTCTGGGGTGTTTTTTTACTTCTGTTTCTTGATACAGCTTTAAGGCCAACATTCAAATAGGTTTTTGAGGAAATGTGTTAGATGCACTTTTGGTTCATTCAATTTAAAAACAAGATTTCATTTGAGGCAATTAATAGAACTAAAGTAGTCAGATGGAGACAGTGAAGCTAAGCTTTGTAAGCTACGGAGGCTCAGGTGAAAATGCCACAGGGGGCCTCATGCAGGAAGCCATATAAGAACAAATTCCCTCTAATTTTTGTTCAAATCCACATTCTTTTCTTATTTTGTTGGTACCCATTGATTTCTATGATTCATCATCAATGTTTTCTTATTTTTGCTCTTCTCTTAGGTAAGAGAACGTTTGACACCCATTACCAAGATAAGAAAAAAAAATGGTTTCACAGTCCACAAATTGTCCAACGCAAGGAAACACGCATTTCAAATTTGAGGAACATAAAAAAACACATGCATATGAACACAACTTTAGATGATGGGTGGCTTCTGAATGGCTTACATGCTGCTCTTTGATGCTTTTGCCATCCAGGCTTTTGATTTTCCTGTAATGCCAGTACTGACGTTTTGCAAATCAAAGTTTGTTTAACAGTACCTCAATGTCACTACTGCTGAAGCTCTTCTTACAGCCTTTCTTTGGTTCCATCGTTCCAATTCTTGGACATGTGCCAGAGTATTTGCACACGGCACAACACCTGCCCTTATATAGTGTTCAGGGGCGTTACCTATACTAATAATAAATAACCGGCCACAGGCCTCCAATTTATGATCAAGTGGGATTCATCATTCAGTACACCTGGGTGAGAGCAGGTTTGGATGGTTAAGAATAGTTCTTGCATCTGGAGTTGACTGCTCTTTTTTTTTCTCTTAACATAAAACTCAAAGAAAATATACAAAAGATTTAAGAGAATGTTGCTGCATGAGGCCCATTAACACATGATTTACATGTAAAATACAAGGCTAACTATCCCCTGGTTCTCACTGTTTACTGTGAGATGTTATTTAATAACGTGGAATCATTGTAACCTTTTGAGTAATTATAGGTTTGAAGGTAATACCTGGGTTTGGCTCCAGTACAGAAGCTGGTTTCCTGGCAGGACTGACACTGCCGCAGGTGGATGCTGGATCCACCGACACAGGACTGGTGCTGTAGTAGAGCGGCCGGGCCACAGGCGGCGCACTGATGACTACAGAGCAACAGAGAGGACATTAATACTGTAAGAACATGTTCATAGTAGGGCTGTCAATCGATTCAAATAGTTAATCGTGGTTAATCGCAAATTAATTCCACATTTTTTTCCTGTTCCAAATGTATCTTAAACTGCAGCCCAACAGGCAACAACAGCTGTCAGTGTGTCAGTGTGCTGACTTGACTATGAGTTGCCCAAAACTGCATGTGATTATCATAAAGTGGGCATGTCTGTAAAAGGGAGACTCGTGGGTACCCATAGAACCCATTTTCATTCACATATCTGGAGGTCAGAGGTCAAGAGACCCCTTTGAAAATGCCCATGCCAGAATTTTAGCTTTAAAACTGAGCTGGCTGACAGCCCTAATTTTGACAGCCCTCATTTTTATTATTATTATTTATGACATTATGACATTTCTTACGCTGCCTAAAGTCAGCTTGAAGGGTGTGTCTGTGAGGGTGTGTGTTACCTGTGTGGATAGGCATCTGCCCTCCTGATGCTCCTGCCAAGAAGTCTTGGCTCCAGATCGGAGAGCTATGGCTGTACACCTCCTCCTCCAGCATAGACAGGAACCTGAGCAAAAAAAGAAAACAGAACAACCACAACTTTACTATATTAAACAAAGGGAAGCAATCATGCCTTTGTGTACTGTGTGCTTTGATACTGAGAATGTGCATGCGTCTTTAGTGCATGAGTAACGGTCTCTGCTGTGTGGCTAATTACACGTTAGTCTGAAGGTATAATTAAGTTTGTGGTATATTCCTTTTCTATACGATTGTTTTCCTTACTTGGGAAAGTGTGTGAGAATGAGTGTGCGTTTCTCAGGTGGCAGCTTGTCCTTTTCCTGTCTGGCCTGCTCCAGCAGTTGCTTCCTCATCACAGTGAACACTGAACGCAACAGCGTCCGGCCGAAGATCTGAGTGGTCTCGTACCGGGGCAGACTGTCGCAGAACTGAGGCACGTTGCAGTAGCAAAGCCATCTGTAACAAGCACACCACACATAAATAACTACAACCTTGTAAACAGGTGTGATGCATGTTAACAGGATACCTGGCAGTGCTGTTACCTGGTGTAGTTGGCTTTGTATCCAGCTGCATCATCATTGAGAACCCTCTGGCGTCTCTGGGAGGGCGTCTCCAGCTGCCAGTAGTTGATCTGGTTGAGAAACATCTTGGCCAGCTCCATGATGGTTTGACGTTCCTTAGATGGCAGGTGGCTGAATTTGTACTGGACAAAATTGTTCACCCCCTGTTTGGAAAAGAGAAAATAAATAAATGGGAACACGGACACACTGAAACAATTTGTGTTGAATGTATTGCAGCTGGTAGACGTGTGATTACCTGCTCGATGCCGGGTTTTTCAAACGGAGGACTCTCCTGTGCTTCTAACGTCGGTTTACCCATCTGTAGGATGGATTTCCTCAACAGCTGACAAATAAGCAAAACAATTTTCACTTGTACACAATGCTGGTTGTGAAATCCTGTGTTTGTATATTTTGATTGTAAAAAAGTGGAGGCTTACTTTGAAGAGGGAAAAGTAGACTTGTTTAGTGTCAGCATCCTCCTCTTTGTGAACGCATGTGTAGAGATACTCCACATCCAGGACGATACCTAGAAGTCTGTTCATTTCCTCCTCGGAAACATTTTCTAGATGGGTCACATGATCACCTAGAGAGGAAAGAATAAACGTTAAAATGGTATATTCCATTCTGTGTGCCGTTTAGTAGTATTTTCAGCTGTAGCTTCTTTCCTAGACTTACCCAAGGTGTGAGAGCAGCTCCGGCAAGGCTCCTGCAGGTTGACTGTGCTGGACTGCTGGTCAGTTCGTGGAGGTGTAGGAGGCGGGTTCTGACTTTTCCAGCCGTTACACTTACAGGCTCCCTCAGCCTATAGGAAAAAACACAGTTTAAATGAGTACAAGCAGGAATACAGATGAGGGTAAACTCACTTTATATCAAATTAACCACCAATACCGGATCGGATATCGGGCCGATACTGACTCTAGCTTGATCGGGTATCGCTGACAATGGGGCTGATCAATTAAATAAAATTTTTAATTCCCTGTTTAAGTTTTGACCAACTTGTTGCAAGTTTGTTTTTTTTAAGTTTTTGATGTACGATTTCTTATTTAAACAAATAACAATTTCATAAATTATATCTATGTATTTATTTGTTAATTTTTTTTAAAAAAAAAAGCTAAGAAAGCAATGTTTAAAGTCAAGCCTGATGTTGCCTTGCACATAAAAGAATGATCCCAGTCACTTCCACACAGCGAGGCATACAGCTCATTTATTAAACACCATTCGGATCGGTATACTCGGTATCAGTTGATACCCAAAAGCCCAGGTATCGCTATCAGTATCTTGACTGAAAAAGTTGCATCGGTGCATCCCTAATTCAGCGTAGATGAATTTCTTTCTCAAATTGAAATTTGTTAAAAAAGGGAAAAAGTCCAGAGTGCTCGGAAGTTCAAATCAGTGTGATGAAGGTGCTCTTTGGTGGGGGGGAGTCCAAGGCATTCTTCTGGCAAAAAAATATAAAAAGCCTTTATTCAATTGGCTATTTCATGATGAAATGCTAAAAACAATGCTGGTACATGTAAGATTGGGTAACAACCCACGCGTAGCGGCACAAACAGCCTTCTTCAGGGTGTGAAATTTGTTAGTTGTTTGTAAAGTTGGTTATGGTGCTTCACGACTGACAGGTGGAGTTCCTGTTATCGGTCATTCGTATACTTTATCTGCTTTTTAATCAGTGCCTATCAAAAATAAACAGTATGGACTACTCCGGGTTACTAACATTTTTCTAGTAATGTATAAGTTTAATATACATAGCATTACACATCTATTTTGAAACTTGATAATGCTGCTCAGATGAATGCAGATTTTGTTGTGACTGCTTTAGTAGGTTACAGTATCATCAGGAGGTGTGGTGGTGAGGAGGAGGAGGAGGAGGCCTGTCAGCGTCAGGGAAGTTGGTTATGGTGCTTCATTACTGACAGGCGGAGTTGCTGTTATGAGTCACTCATATACTTTATCTGCTTTTTAATCAGTGCCTATAAAAAGTAAACAGTATGGACTATACTCTGGGTTACTAACATTTTTCTAGTAATGTATAAGTTTAATATACATAGCATTACACATCTATTTTGAAACTTGATAATGCTGCTCAGATGAATGCAGATTTTGTTGTGACTGCTTTAGTAGGTTACAGTATCATCAGGAGGTGTGGTGGTGAGGAGGAGGAGGAGGAGGCCTGTCAGCGTCAGGGAAGTTGGTTATGGTGCTTCATTACTGACAGGCGGAGTTGCTGTTATGAGTCACTCATATACTTTATCTGCTTTTTAATCAGTGCCTATAAAAAGTAAACAGTATGGACTATACTCTGGGTTACTAACATTTTTCTAGTAATGTATAAGTTTAATATACATAGCATTACACATCTATTTTGAAACTTGATAATGCTGCTCAGATGAATGCAGATTTTGTTGTGACTGCTTTAGTAGGTTACAGTATCATCAGGAGGTGTGGTGGTGAGGAGGAGGAGGAGGAGGCCTGTCAGCGTCAGGGAAGTTGGTTATGGTGCTTCATTACTGACAGGCGGAGTTGCTGTTATGAGTCACTCATATACTTTATCTGCTTTTTAATCAGTGCCTATAAAAAGTAAACAGTATGGACTATACTCTGGGTTACTAACATTTTTCTAGTAATGTATAAGTTTAATATACATAGCATTACACATCTATTTTGAAACTTGATAATGCTGCTCAGATGAATGCAGATTTTGTTGTGACTGCTTTAGTAGGTTACAGTATCATCAGGAGGTGTGGTGGTGAGGAGGAGGAGGAGGAGGCCTGTCAGCGTCAGGGAAGTTGGTTATGGTGCTTCATTACTGACAGGCGGAGTTGCTGTTATGAGTCACTCATATACTTTATCTGCTTTTTAATCAGTGCCTATAAAAAGTAAACAGTATGGACTATACTCTGGGTTACTAACATTTTTCTAGTAATGTATAAGTTTAATATACATAGCATTACACATCTATTTTGAAACTTGATAATGCTGCTCAGATGAATGCAGATTTTGTTGTGACTGATTTAGTAGGTTAAAGTATGATCAGGAGGTGTGGTGGTGGTGAGGAGGAGGAGGAGGAGGCCTGTCAGCATCAGGAAAGTTGGTTATGGTGCTTCATGACTGACAGGCAGAGTTGCTGTTATCAGTCACTCGTATACTTTATCTGCTTTTTAATCAGTGCTTGTAAAAAGTAAACAGTATAGGGACTATTCTCTGGGCACTAACATTTTTCTAGTAATGCATAAGTTTAATAAACATAGCATTATGCATCTATTTTTAAAACTTGATAATGCTGCTCAGATGAATGCAGCAGCTTTGTTGTGGCTGATTTAGTAGGTTACAGTATCAGGAGGTGTGGTGGTGGTGAGGAGGAGGCCTGTCAGCGTCAGCTGGAGCTGCAGCACTGCGCATGCGCCTTGAAACAACAACAAACTCCGCCCCTCCAGCAGCTGTCACCCTGTCAAAACAAAGACCCCGACCCTCTCTGCGGATGATATACTGCATAAAACCAATAAAAGCCTCTCTGTGTAGCACCGTGCGTTGTCAGACGGCACGGGGACACTGTATCGTCAGCCTCAGACCGAGCACACTGTGGGATGCAGCCCTGGTTGTGCACACAACACAGCTACTCCCAAGTATCACCGCCAAGCCAATGTTTACGTTCACCGACCTCCCAGCTAGACACAAACATAGTAACATTGAACATCCAGCGAGCAGCCTGCAGCTCGCTGATAAAGAGTCCTGCAGCAATAACGCTTTCATTAACTCAGGTTATAAATATCTCTCTCTCAATAATTGCTTCGTGCATGCAAGATGAAAAAAAAATGAAGTGCGGCAATGGCTTCCTTTGCTGCGCTTGCATTTTGTTAAACTATTGCAACCGAGCCCAGGAAATACGACTCATAAAGGAATAAAACCCGCTGTGTTAAAAAAAAAAAGTCTGCAAAAGCATACTTTGCAGGATGAATACACTCCGAGTTTTTCCAGTTTCTTCGGCCGAGGTGAAGAGCGGAGTTGCGCCTTCTTCACGGCGATACGTGCGGATCCTCCAGCGGCGCCAGAGCCCTCCGTCCCCGCGGCTCCAGGAGCGGCCGGAACCAGGCCCGCTGCACCGATGGCCGGAGAACCTTGCTGGATCCCGGCGCTGTCGGCCATGATTCACTCCACACCACGGAACCCCGACGGGGAGCCCCCGGCCCCGGGTAATATTCGCTCTGCCGTCCGCTCTCTTATTCCACCAGCGGAGGATCAGACATGGCGCTCATCCTTATTTTCTGTTTCTCACTTGTAGGCCCATTTTCCTCCGCTAGGGGACTCAACTGGGATAGGCCAAATCCACTACAATTCAGAGAGAGGAGAGGTCACGAAATGCAACCATTTGTAGCAAAATTTCAAGGTCAAATGGAGAAAAGAAAAAAAATGTGGATTACCATGCAGAGCCATATCTGAGCACACAATGACTAGTGAATTATGCAACATATGGGAATTAGTGGAATTAATGCTAATACCCAATATTTTATAGGCTGTATTACAATTGTAGGTAAAAATATATATATAAAAAATGTGTTCATATAAGAACAAGTTAAAACCCCTGAAGGAAATAAATCATGGCATCTAATCATATTCACACAATTGGTCAGGTTAAAGGTCAGAAATGACCAACATTTTTTTTTTCAAATACAGAATAAAACTGCAGTCATAACCTATAAAGCACACAATGACTAGTGAATTATGCAACATATAGGAATTAGTGGAATTAACACTAATGCACAATATTTTATAGGCTGTATTACAATTGTAAGTAAAAATATGGATTTTTTTTGTTCATATAACAAGTTAAAACCCCTGAAGGAAATAAATCATGGCATTTAATCAAATTCAGACAATGGGTCAGGTTAAAAGGTCAGAGATGACCAAAAAAATATTTTTCAAATACAGAATAAAACTGCAGTCATAACCTATACAATTCAATTTATTTTTATATAGCGTCAAATCACAACAGAAGTTATCTCAAGACGCTTTATATATATATATACACAGAACAGGTCTTAGACCGTACACCATAGATTAGAGACCCAACGAGATCCACCAGGCGTGCCTATAATAATCAAACTTAAGAAAAACTGTCACTATCTGTGTGAGGTCCACGCACACACATACATACACACAGCCTGATCAAATTTATTTCAGTATTTATTTGGTCATTACATAACAGTACTGTAAAATGCTTGCATTTAAATGTTTCCGGCTGCAATTAAGTGTTCACGGCAAAAAAACATACAATTTACATCCTTATTATGTGTTAATTCATTTATTCATGAATCACCATCGTGCCAGCTGATAGTTGTTACACTGTTCCTACAATGTTGTCACAAGGTTACTGAGATGTTATGGAGCGGAGGGGCAGACAGTCGGTTAATTAATCAAACTGTTTTTGTATTGTGTCTCGACTCCTCTGGAGCTTTTACAACCAGCGTCTCTGGAAGTTGGGGTGTACTTACACGGAGGAGTACTGGACAAGTAGCCCACTACAAAAGAATTAGTGAAATGCAAGAAAGAGATAATGTTAAAAAATAGAAACCAAAATTTTTGGATATTATTTTTTTTTCTTTTGAGAAAAAAGATACAAGACAGACAACTAAATAAATGCAATTTCATTTTTTTTTGTTAATAACACTACATACATTTATAAAGACCACCACTGATTATAATTTAACCATTTGTGTGAAAAAAAAGGAACAGCAACAAAACTCCAAACCCAGATTGTAGCTGTTTTTTTTCTGCTAACTGTACAGTTTTTTTTGATTATCTAGACAACTCCCGAGCAAGCGTTAGTCCTGTCACTGGTAAATCGAAAAAAGGTAGACTACACTGCAACACCCTATTTACAGTATATTATTTATATATTTATATTTATATATATATTTATATCACACTGGCTGTAATTATGACAAGATATATTCATGAGCATCATTAGTGCAAGGCATGAGTAAGACCTGTAAAAAGAGTTATCGACCACATGTATGTATATGTATATATGCGTGTGTGTGTGTGTGTGTGTGTGTAACAATGTCTAGTGGGGGGGGGGGGTTGAGACGGGGAAAAAAGTGTGCACTCAACATAAGTGAGGGAGAGGTGTAACAGACTGTATGTGTGTGTGTGCTTATGTACAATTATGTTTGGGTCTGACAGAGTTCAGAGGGAAGAAGTCAATGTAATGTGTGTGTTCATGTGCAAATGTGTGTTCAAACACACACACACAAACACACACACACACACATAAATGGGCACGTGTGAGTGAGTCTATGGATAAAATCTGTCACCAGCCAGCCAGCCCAGGCCCAGTTTGTACACACTGACACACGACTGTGTCTAAAGCACTTCCTAAACAAGAGAAGATGACAAATAATTATGATTCAAAGGTGATCATGCAGCAGCCTTTACATATTGCAACTCCCAACTCATACTACCATCACCAACACCATCGCCATCGCTTTTTACCAGGTGCAAACCCAGAAGCGGTCCAGCAACATTAACACAATGGAAAAAGGTAGTCTGCTTAAAAACTAAATCACCCAAAGACAGAAACCAAGAGACCCAAGTATAACCACAAACAGATGGTCTACACAAGATTTGTGAAAAGGACATCAGGAGGTGGAAAAGTGGTGACACTGACGTGTACCTCAGAGGCCGCTGCGCCTTGTGGTGGAGAAAGCTGGGTTGAACAGGGAGGTTTGCTGTGCTGCACTGGTCCTTGCAGACACTCAAGTCACAGAGTAAATACTGTGAAACATTGCACAATGCCACTAGGGAACGCTAGAAGCAGGCATGGCCCCAGAATGGAGCCTTAGAGAATGTACACTAGTGTGGGCAGGCAGAGGAAGTCAGAGCGAGAGAGTCTAAAGAGACGACACCCCACAAATGGTTTTAAACTTTAAGATAAAATTGTCCAAGTGACAAGAAAGAGGTGTGGAGCTTAGGGTGCCTGTTTTTCTCTTTCTCGTCTTTCTCAGATTCACAACAATACCTCCTTTTCTCTAATAGACATTTTTTTCTGTGCTACTGCAGGCAAAATGTTTTTGTTTTTCTATTTTAGGCCATGTAAGTATACAGTTTGTGCATCCATAATTTTGACAAAATTATAGCAAATAATAAGTAACAAAATTATCAAAAAAAAAAAAAGAAGAAAGAAATTATTAAAAAAAAAAACTGAACTGAACAAAAACAGAAGACTGGTATTAGAAATGCAGTAGTAAAGACTTAAGCTATCCCACAAAAAAAGGAAGTAACCACTTCCTCTATATGAAACTCCTATCTACACATTGGAAGGAAGATGATGGAAGGCAGGGATGCATTTATGTCTCTAATATCTGCTCATCTGCTATCGTTTATCTATCAATAATAACTGATAGATTCCATCAATAATAACTGATAGATGTAACAAGCTGGATGGCAGAAAGTAGGAAAGAATGGTTAGGAGGCTTAACCAGGTAGCAGCGGAACCACAATGGAGGGAAAGAGACGGAGCCATGTGGAGAGATCAGTGTAATGGCATTGACTTCGTTACTGCAAAAAGAAGGGGGCGGGGTTGGGGCACAGGATGTCTTTTCTTGTTTTGCAGATCAGAGAATTGGAGATAAGAGTACAACACATTGCATTAGTAACTGCGGTGGCATTCAGCGCATCGGCCGCATTAGTTACTGCTCTAACAGGTTGGTTGGAGGGAAGGCGTTCTTCACGTTAGTTACTGCAGCACGGAGCCTTGGCTGGCTGGGCGGCTTCCGTCAGGTCCACCCCCCGGTTCCGCCCGCTGGGTCCTGGAGGCTGTGGATCACTCTTAGGCAATCTCTTTGCTGAAGGGAAAAACAAACAAACCACACAACAACAATAAAAGAAACTTTTAATTTTGCTGGGTGAAGAAGTTACAAATGAAATAACTGAATTTATTATACGGCTTTGTTGAATACTCGATTCTGATTGGTCAATCACAGCGTTCTACGGTCTGTTATTTCTTTATAGCAGACCGTTGCTATGTATAACAGACCGTTGCTATGGATGCAGTTCTAATGTCGGACCATTTTTGTGGGAAATTATGGATTTCTTAAGTAAGTAGCCGTGTAATAAGCGGGATAATGTACAGCTAGCATGTCATTGTTGTGAAATAAACCCCTTCAGGGCGATGAGAGACCCCTCGGCTTTGCAGTCGCCCCGTTGGGGTTTATTTTACAATAATGACCAGCTCGCTATACGTTATCAGTATGATTAACCAATTTGTCTATCTATGTATATACAAGGATGCAAACACATGTATGGTGAAAAAAGAGAGAGCTACCCAAAGTTGGAAAACAGGACAATATCAATATCAATATCAATATCGTATAACCATGTGACGAAGGTCTATGCTACATTAAATAAATAGGAAATTCTATTTTTTCTATTCTAATTTTGTTTTACAGGAAGAAAATTTGATTGAATTTTGATATAAAAATCAAAGAAATTGATTTTTTGTAATGTTTTTGCATATATTGTTAAATAGGTGCACAATATGACCAAGGATGTGATCTAAAAGAGTTAAAACAGCATTTTTCTTTTTATCTCGACCTTAACCACTAGTGATTCAATAGTCAGCCAACAGAAAAAAGCAAATGTCCTTAACTCAGGCAGTATACACTGATCTTACAGTTACAGCTATTTTGTATGTATATATATATTGTACACTGCACAGATGTTTTTATATAGTTTTACATTTCAACTGCTCCTTTTGTATAGAACTGCAGATGTTTACATTCCAGCTTCACCTTAGTTTATTCCTTTGTACATATGTATTCCCGTATTTATTTATTACTAGTACATAGAGCCAATACAACTCAGCAAATGTGCAAAAATGTACTGTTTTTATAGGTTAGCAAATACAAGTATATAGTTTGATGTGGTGTGTATGCAGGTCAGGATTGCTATTTAATTTCATTGTATTTTGTACAACGACAATAAAGGACTTCAATTCTATTCTATTCTAATTATTGCATATTTTAATGAGTTTGCCTACCCGGTTGTAAACATGTAGTGAATTATTGTAAAGGAGAATTAGGTTTCTTGTGCAATTTAGCCCACAGTCTGTAAATAGTTATTAATATTTAATACCATTCCTGACTGATCAGAACATTAGTAATTAAGAATCATTAGACCTTATTTATTATATAGTTATTGACATTTCACTGTAAAGTTCATCAAGACATGCCACAAGGGGGAAAAACAAGGTTATTTTAAGGGGGAACATGTTTTTAATCCCGTGTCTTATCTAGCTTATGTATTGGCTTTAAATTAAATTATTTATAAAATAAACGCTTACTGCACAATCGTCAAGTCGCTGCTACCGGTGTTTTTTCGAAGAAGCCAGTCTACTGAGGATGTCCCGTCCGTGCAATCAATGCAATTCTTAAAAAACCTTTTCCAATCTGGACGATTCACACCAGTCACGCAAATTGATGTAAAAACAAAAAGCGTCATTTGCCGAAAAGCGAATTGTTTGCATCCCAGCATATACAGTGTCTATCTGTACCACTCTACAAATGCACTGGCAAAATCTATAAATAAAGTGTCAATAATTACCCACCAATAGCCATAAATATCTCATTCACGTTCATAGAGGTCTTGGCCGATGTCTCCATGAAAAGTAAGCTGTTGTCATCTGCGTAGGACTGGGCATCCTGTCAACACGACGTAAACACAATGAGTTTTCAATATTGCCTCACACATGCATGCGTTCAGGGACAACAAAAGACAATTAGATGTGGTACTGAGACTGCAAGTACTGGCAAGGAAGACTAATGGAACATAAAACAAAACCGAGACAAATATAAGATAGCCATGAGAAGTAGTAGATCAGTATTCACAAGAAATAAAAAAACAAAAGTGTCAAGACACAGTTTGTTTGTTTGCTCTGACCTGGAAGTCGACAGCTCTCTTGTTGGCTAGGTCAGCCTTGTTGCCTGACAGAGCGATGACTATATTAGGGCTAGCTTGTCTTTGCAGCTCCTTCACCCAGTTCTTTGCCCGTGCAAAGGACTCCTACAAATAGAAAAGAATAGTGAGATCTGTCAATACCTTCATGTGATCAGTAACTTCAAAAGATATTTCCTTTCAAAATCAGACATTTTTATATAGGTCACCGGCTGTATCTGAACTACAACTTGTTGTACACTTCTGAAGTAATCTGACTGTGATAATGAACATCTGTACAACGTTAAGTGACAGTAAGATGTCGGGAAATTGAATGAAGAGCTTAGTCAGGAGTGAGTGAGTGAACGTGCCTCGTTTGTGATGTCGTAGACAACGATGGCGGCCTGTGCTCCTCTGTAATACATGGGTGCCAAACTGTGGTAACGCTCCTGACCTGCAGTGTCCCAGATTTCAAACTTCACTGTTGTGTCATCTAGACACACCGTCTGGGTGAGGAAGGCAGCTGAAAGGAAAGAATAAGGTGAGTCAGCATTAGATAATAAATATTTACACGCAACACATTTTATAATGCCATGTAAACAATACAGGTCATAAATATATGAAACATCTTCATTTTTTTCCAGTAAGTGAGATAAACACATTGTAAAATTAAATTTCAGCTTAAATATGCAGTGGGTGGTTGTGCTCTGTGTCCTCTGGTGCTCCTAATGGCATCTGCCATATCTCACAGACTGGAGGAAAACAACCAATCAGAGCCGAGCTGGAGCCTGCAGTCTCTGAGCAGCTGTCAGTCACTCGTGAACTCTGATCAAACGGTCAAACTAGGCAGCGCTGATCAAATATGAATCAATATTCTGTTACTGTAATGCCTATTTCTCACCTCAAATGATTTCAGAAACATCTTGTAGTGTACTGTTTAGCTGTAAAATGAGAAGGTTTGTGACCCGGCAGCCATGTTGAGATCAGTTGAGGAAATACCAAGCACCGCCCACCAGCCAGAGCAAACTTTCTAATTTTACAGCTAAACAGTACGCTACAAGATGTTTCTGAGAACATTTGAGGTGAGAAATAGGCATTACAGTAACAGAATATTGATTCATATTTGATCAGTGCTGCCTAGTTTAACCATTTGATTGGAGCTTGTGAGTGATTGACAGCTGCCTCTGTTTGAACAGCCAATAGGAATGCTCTCTCTCTCTGAAATGACCTGTGATTGGTCAAAGTCTCCCGTCACAGGCTAGATTTCTTAAAGCCTGAAAACAGAGCCCTGAGGAGGTGCAGAAGTATAGTTTTCTCTCAGAACACTTGAATTACAATACGCTGAAAGGTTATTATGGAATTTTTGCCCAATGATGCCAAAAACATTCTGCCTACTGAACGTTGAAGTGGAAAAGATACAGATGGCATTTGTAACTCAATTCAAGAGCTACTTTACAAATGTGGCAATGATTCTGACAACAAAATAAAATGGTAAACTTCTCCGAATTCCTTTCATTTCAGAACTTTGAGAATTATATTTTAAGGCGCTGTCGTGCTGAAGTGCACCTGCCCCGAATCACACATAATTGGGTAACAACCAACTGGCAGCTCATGAGAAATAGCCTGGTTTGTTGATATGGAACTCACCTCCTATCGTGCTCTCCTGGAATTCATGGAATTGACCCTTGACGAAGCGGAGCACTAAGCTGGACTTCCCAACGGCTGACTCCCCCAACAGCACCAGCTTAAACTGACAGATCTTGTTCCCTGCATTGGGTCCATTGGGTCTCGTAGCTCCTCCCCGATTGGCCATGACCTAGTCAGATCCCCAGGTGTCCTGCTGTGTGCCAAACCTCACTATCAGGACTTATGCTGCAAGAAGCAAGAGAAGAAATAGGTTTACTGTCTATCAACAAGTAATGAACATGCGTTGAATTTTCCTCAGAATAAACATAACAAAGCACATCTGCTTACATACAGATGTTCCAACATTTTATAACAGTGCAGGTTTCTCAAATACTGACAGCATTGAAGTGATCCCAAAATACTAATGGCAGTAGTGTCTACAGCTGACATTCATTTTTTTGTCAAGTTACTCAAATAAGCTACTTTTTTTTCTTTGCTTAGGATAAAATGAGGGGCTCTCTGCGTAGCACAAAATATAACTAAATATTTGGTTTCCCATATGACGCACTTGTGAGAGAAATACAGTATTACTATGTGCAAAAAGTGGCAAAAAGTATTTTGTGCAAGCAGCTTATCATGGTTTTATTCAAAAGGGATCAGAGATATAGGACTTGATCTGCCAAAAGGTGACATGTATAAAATGCCTTAAAAACTTACAACACTGGAAAAAGTAGTGAGACTGATCTACTTCAGTGTAAGTGAACAGGGTGCCGACTATGTTACCCAAATTGTACAATATACAAGTCTAAGCCGTAACCTTTTGACTGGCTTGTCTTGATGAACATGTGATATTAGGCATTTCAAGAATTCTGAAGAATATTGGGAGAACAGATTGCAAACATTAGTCCTTCTAATGCAGTTTAACAAATTAGTGTACATGTGTAATTTGCCAATATAGAGTAGTATCTCCAACGCCAAGAACAACCGTGTCAAAAAAATCAATGTTTTCAAAAAGCTAGACCAATAAATAGACTCATAGAACTAATGGAAGTAATTAATATGGAGGCCCTACTTTATGCACCTTATTACTATAAATCTGATCAGTTCAGATTCAGTGATTATTGGTCAAGTATTTTAATTCATATTTTTCTGATATATCTGTGTAGTGGAGTATCATAAGAGACATTAGCTAGCCCCATCACTGTAGTTTGAGACGCTCTCTATTTTGTTACTAATGAATTTGGATGGTCCCGTCTGGTCCGACTTGACCTAAATGCCAATCATGTCCACTCAAAACAAAGCCAGTACAGTGAAAGTGATGCATTTCACACCTCTGCTTTCACATGTCCAATTCAAGCTTTAGCCCAGTAGTGTCACACACTTCTTTACATCGTTCATTTTAAACAGCAGGCTATGCCACTTTGGCCACTGCATATGCAAATGTCTGTAAAGTTGTGAATTTCACCTTTGAAAGCAATAAATAAGTTTGCATTAAAATGGTGCATTGAATAAATGACTATTTAAAATTATTTTCAAGTCATTTAAATACAGCCAATTCTATGCTGAAAGCATTTCAAACTTGCGAAGCCCTCATATAATTGTGTCATCGTTGATGCAGCTTTTCTACAGTTACAAACACAAGTAGGCATTCCTTGCCTTTACGAATGACATTATGAAAGATGCAAAGAAATCCCACCACACCCACATACAGTAGCATCAATCAAAGGAAGCTTTGTCAAGAACCACGGTAGTTTCACGAGTTGTCACAAGAGTTTCACCCACCCACATTACGTGAGCGTCTTACAACTGCAAGAACCTCTACATGCCATGCATTCATGCATTGCTTAGTAACTCATTTAGGATCGAACTGCTGACTAATTCGTATAGAACAGATGGATGTTGTCAGGAGATAATCACAGTCTATGTCCGATATGCAGGGAGAATTTGTCCTGAGCATTATCTGTAGAATATTGTCCCTGACCACAAAAATGTCTATTTATGACTTCACCATGCATCCCCACCAACTCCCTTATCCAGGAGACATATATTATGCTTAGTAACAAAAAATTATGGCCTCTATGGTGAAGTTTGAAGTCCAGTTTAAACCTATGTGTGTAAAACCTTAACTTATGTTGCAATACCAAAGGCTCTGCTGAATTAATCTTAGAAAAAAGCATTCATACACCTGACAAATTATTGTCTTAAAATACAAAACATATTCGGGAATGGGGAATAACACTGTCCTCTTGAATAAAAAGCCCTGGGAGCATGGTCTGAAGTTAAGTTTTTCTTCACCTGCCACTCTGGCAGGTCACTGAACATTTCTACCGGCCACTCAATTTATCTGTCTGCCACTCCTGAAATCTATGTAGAACGCTCCCACACTTGTATATTGAGTGTAATTAATTAGCCAAAAAAGAGTTAAAGATGAATTTGATTGAAATATTTTATAGATATCACAATAATATTGTTATCATGAATTATATTGGCCACAATAATTGTGTGGCGAAAATCTGATATTGTGTCAGCCCCAGTGGCAGGTGACCTGAAATTCTTACCTGCCACAGCCAACATTCACCCTGTATTTGGCAGGTTGGCAGGTGCTAATTTCATTCCCTATCTGGGATGTAAAGCCTATGAAAGTCACTAGTGAGGTCAGTCCAGAGGTAGTTAGTAGTGATGTGTTGGTCGCGAACGAGCCGGTTCAAAGAGCCGGCTCTTTTAAGTGAACGATAAGAGCCGGCTTTCGTCCGAGAGCCATTTTTTTCTTTACTTAATTCAAGGCAGAATGATAGGACGATCTTCTCCGCACGGTCTACAGGTACAGAGCAGGAGGGAGAGGAGGAGAGAAAGAGAGAGAGGAGTGCGGTGCGTGAATAGCAGAAAAGATGAGTGACAGTCGGAAACGAAGCAGTATGTAAAATTATGGTGTTCTGGAAATTATAAGGTTTAGTATAATTATATTGAATAATTTAAGTAATATATGTGCACACATACTAATCATAGGTCAAAACAGCTAAAGCTAAATTTAGCTGAATTATAAAAGGCAGAAGTGGTAAAACGAAGAGCCGAGGTTTGGGAGCCGAAAGAGCCGACTCTTCTTGGTGAGCTGAGCCAAATGATCTGGCTCACTAAAAAGAGCAGGAATTTCCATCACTAGTAGTTAGGTCAGACATTTATATTAACCAAGAACATTTGACAATAAATCTTTTAAACACAAGCAAGCAAGAAGAAAACAAAACATCCAGAAAAAACTGCTGCGTGAATCCAGCATCTAGAATAGATAGATTAGAGACATGGACTGTCAACAAACTCTGCACACTGCAATGCTCATAAAAATACTTGACTGTCGTTAGTTGACTGTAAACACATTTGCTCATATCAGCTGTACCAATGTATCTGTTTTGATTTTAGAGTGGGACGCCATTTTCCAAATTGTTTTTGTTGTCTAAAGTTAGGACTTTATTCTCGTAATATTACGACTTTTTTCTCTTGAAGTTACGACTTTTTTCTCGTACTATTCTGACTTTATTCTGTAAATCTCAGATGTTTTTTCCCTCAATGTGGCCCTAATACTCTGTAGTACATTTGCAGTTGGGCCCTCACTGCATTAGACTTATATACTATATACTTAGACTATAAACTGTGTTACCTTCATCACAGACAGTTTTTTGTTTTTTTTTTGCCTTAAATGGCTCTTTTCATGGTAAAGGTTGCTGACCCCTGATCTAGAGTCTCACTTTTTTTGTAGCTATGAAACAAATTCTTACCTGCCACAGCCAACATTGACCCTGTATTTGGCAGGTTGGCCGGTTCTAATTTCATTCCCTGCCTGGGAGGCAAAGCCAATAAAAGTCACTAGTGAGGTCAGTCCTTAGGTAGTTAGGTCAGACATTTAGATTAACCAAGAACATTAAATCTTTTAAACACAGGCAAGCAAGAAGAAAACAAAACATCCACAAGAAACTGCTGGATGGATCCAGTAACTGCGTGGACTCAGACTAGAGACTGTCAACAACACTAAGCACTGCAATGCTCATAAAACATTAGACTAGTTGACTGTAAACACACTTGCTCATGTCAGCTGTACCAATGTGTTTTGATTTAGAGTGGGACGCCATTTTCCCTAATTGTTTTTGTTGTCTATCTAGCTAGATAGCATACTTGCTGTTAGCCAAACCATAGCCTTTTAAACTGGCCAGTAATGTTAGTTAGACCCCCCAACCAGAACCAGAACCAGAACCAGGTGTTCATAGCCAGATGTAAAGAGCTACACACTAAAGGAATTTGCTTTGGTTTTGTTGGTGCAAGTAAACAGTATAATAACAAAAGAATAAATTAAAAACGTTAGAATAAAATAAGAATAAATAAATTGAAATTCTACCAATATACAATATACAAAATAAGCTATAAACAAAAATATACATGATATAAACAAGATATTAAGAGTAGCACATTAATAGCATATTAATAGCACATTAAAACGACAGCTAACCAAGTTGCATAAAA
>CAKAOH010037072.1:0-22596 GCA_916701665.1 Sebastiscus tertius | reverse complement strand
TAACCACGTGACTTTACGTAGCGCGTTTGGCTGTTAAATTTGCAAGTACAATGCGGTAGGGCTGAAGAGGTAGGCCACGCCCCCCCAACAGCCTACCATAACAGTCTCTGTGGCGCAATTGGTTAGCGCGTTCGGCTGTTAACCGAAAGGTTGGTGGTTCAAGCCCACCCAGGGACGTTTTGTGTTTATATAGCCAATTGGTTAGCGCGTTCGGCTACTAAATTTGCAAGTACAATTCGGTGGGGCTGAAGAGGTAGGCCACGCCCTCCCAGCAGCCTACCATGGCAGTCTCTGTGGCGCAATTGGTTAGCGCGTTCGGCTGTTAACCGAAAGGTTGGTGGTTCAAGCCCACCCAGGGACGTTTTGTGCTTATATAACCACGTGACTTTACGTAGCGCGTTTGGCTGTTAAATTTGCAAGTACAATGCGGTAGGGCTGAAGAGGTAGGCCACGCCCCCCCAACAGCCTACCATAACAGTCTCTGTGGCGCAATTGGTTAGCGCGTTCGGCTGTTAACCGAAAGGTTGGTGGTTCAAGCCCACCCAGGGACGTTTTGTGCTTATATAACCACGTGACTTTACGTAGCGCGTGTGGCTATTAAATTTGCAAGTGCAATTCGGTGGGGCTGAAGATAGAGGCCACGCCCCCCAGCAACCTGCCATATGAGTCTCTGTGGCGCAATTGGTTAGCGCGTTCGGCTGTTAACCGAAAGGTTGGTGGTTCAAGCCCACCCAGGGACGTTTTGTGCTTATATAACCACGTGACTTTACGTAGCGCGTTCGGCTGTTAAATTTGCAAGTACAATTCGGTGGGGCTGAAGAGGTAGGCCATGCCCCCCCAGCAGCCTACCACAGCAGTCTCTGTGGCGCAATTGGTTAGCGCGTTCGGCTGTTAACCGAAAGGTTGGTGGTTCAAGGGACGTTTTGTGCTTACATAACCCACACCAAATCATGGTATCACATCACCCCAGTCCTGAAAGACCTTCACTGGCTCCCCGTCTTCCACCAGATCACGTACAAAATCCTGACCCTCACCTACAAGGCCTTCCACCAACTTGCCCCCCTCTTTCTGACCTCCTCTCCCCCTACCAACCTCAACGGTCCCTCAGATCCACCTCAGCTGGTCTACTCTCCACCCCCAAGTCCAACCTCCGCAGCTTTGGGGACAGAGCATTCTCCAGGGCAGCTCCCAAGCTCTGGAACTCAGTCCCAAAACTCATCAGAGACTCCGATTCCCTCACCATATTCCAGTCCTGCCTCAAAACCCATCTTTTCTCCTCTGCTTACTTGTAGCCCCCCACCTCCCCCTACCCATTTGTCCGTGTGTATGTATGAGAGTGTGCCTGTGTATGTCGCCTGTTTTTGTCGTTCGTCTCCTGTTTGTCTCACACCGTTTTCCCCCTGAATGTGTTAAGCTTCTTTGAAATCTTTAAAAAGCGCTATATGAGTTTAATCTATTATTATTATTATTATTATTGTCAGAATATTAATGTAACATAATGTATTTTTTTTATGTATTCTTAATTGTCTCTCTGATTTAGGAGGGAACACCTTCTGACAACATTTGTCACGTGCCAAAAGCACGGATCCTTCCAGATGCAAATGTACTTGAGTCTGTTAACCTGGCATTACACCCTTTGCAAGAATTTACTAATGCTCTTTCTGGGGCAAGCTATTTGAGTGTTTCACCCTTGAAACCAGTCTTTCAACCATTTATTGTATGTGAAAATCCACTTGGCAATAAACATAATCCTGATAAAGGGTAGATCTCAATGTACTCCTCCCATCACTGGAAATACAAAAGCCAAACCTTTAAAATATATTGTCACCTGTCTCTGTGGCGCAATCGGTTAGCGCGTTCGGCTGTTAACCGAAAGGTTGGTGGTTCGAGTCCACCCAGGGACGGCACTTCTTTTTTCAAACCTCAGACAGCCATTGGGCAAACAATAGGGGAGGGGAAGAGCCGTGAGGAAGAGGGCAGGTTGTTATGTATGCTTTCATAACAGCTTTGTCAGAAGACCAACAGTCCCTCCAGTTTAAATTTTCCGAACTTAAACCTGGTAGATTCTTTGAAATATATCACTGATAATAACTTGGGCTATCAACTCCAAAATAATTGGAACTGGTATTGTCTTATTAGTTGACACACAAAGCAATTTGCATGATCTGAATTTTCATGTACAACTTAAGTACAGTTCACTCCCACTCTTTTACATTTTAGTGAAAGTATGTCTCATTTCCTGTTGAATGAGAGCACATTTAATTGGAAAAAAGCACATAAGATAAGGATAGCTCTGGCACTGGGATTCCCACGGTTAGTGTGCACTTGTAACAAAACCTTATCGTCCCTGGGTGGGCTTGAACCACCAACCTTTCGGTTAACAGCCGAACGCGCTAACCGATTGCGCCACAGAGACCAAGACGCTGCCTGCAGCACAGTTCAAATTATTTGTCTGTTTGTCTGCTCTGCCTCAACGGGGGGATGGGAGATAAACAAGGGGGAGAAATGCAGGGCCATTGATTGAGTGGATGGGGGGGGGTGTGGGTCAGTTAACGTAGCCCGGCTAGCTCAGTCGGTAGAGCATGAGACTCTTAATCTCAGGGTCGTGGGTTCGAGCCCCACGTTGGGCGCAACATTTTCAATATCCTGTCGCCACTCATGCAATTTCTGCAGGTATCTTGTCCATACTCATGAGTACAAGCACTTGCCAAGACTTCCAAGATACACAATGACAAAGAGATGGATTGGTTACTTAAGTCTAGTTCCCTTCAGGTTTGTCCAGTAATACAAACCCAGCACTGAATGTTATCATGTACATATAATACTTTACAACTTCACAACTTTCATGTTCTTATCTAACACCAGAACTGCGGCACCAGGGAGCCAAGAATTCTTGCTGATATGTCAGATAGTGTCCTGAGAATGGCAGCTGCTCTGTGATGTTTAAATGTCTATTTTAAAAGTAATGTATGGATAAGCCCGTGAGGAACACAGCCAAAGCTTGAATGGATTGAATTTATCTGCCCAAGAAAAAGAAAAGTGTATGCGCCCAACGTGGGGCTCGAACCCACGACCCTGAGATTAAGAGTCTCATGCTCTACCGACTGAGCTAGCCGGGCTACACGTGTCACCCTCAGGGGTGGGGTTTAAAAACATGCACTCACTAAAGGTCTCTAACATTTTAGATTTAGTGGATAAATTAGAGCCACTACCAAACTAAAAGTTATCTTGTTTGAGTTGTGTTCTCTTTGTAGCTATCCAACAAAGGCTCAGAAAAACAGATTGGATATTGCTATTAAGGTTGGCAATTCTGCTGAGATTTAAAGATTTGGATTTGGCGAGATTAACATATAATATAAACAAAGTCCATCAAAAATAGTCCATAGGGAAGTGGTGTGATACATGTAAAATGTATTTTTATTTAATTTAATTTAATTTTACATTTTACAGCTAAACCGTACACTACAGGATGATTCTGAAAACATTTGAGGCAAGTAATAGGCATTAACGTGACATAATACTGATTCATATTTGATCAGTGCGGCCTAGTTTAACCGTTTGGTCGGAGTTCGCGAGTGATTGACAGCCGGCTCTCATTGACAGCAGATGGACAGCAGACCCCAGATCAGCTCTGACTGCTGGTTTTCCTCTGGTCTGTGAAATCTTGCAGATTTGATAAAAAAATTACTTTTTTAATCATATTTTCTCCAATCTCGCCTACTTCAGCTTTAAGTGTGAATATTTTCTGATTTCTTTACTCCTATATGACGGTAAACTAAATATCTTCGAATTGTGGACAAAACAAGACATTTGAGGACGTCATCTTGGGCTTTGGGAAACACTGATCAACCTTTTTCAGTATTTTCTGACATTTTATAGACCAAACAACTAATTGATTAATTGATAAAATAATCTATGGATTCATCGAAAATGAAAATAATTGTTAGTTGGTGCCATAATCAGTACTGTTTAACAATTGCCCAAGAAATAGAAAAGTGTAAGCGCCCAACGTGGGGCTCGAACCCACGACCCTGAGATTAAGAGTCTCATGCTCTACCGACTGAGCTAGCCGGGCTTCTGATGTCACTGAAGGAGGAGGGGTTTTTAAACGTGTGGTTAGCTCTGCAGTACCCTGATTTTATGGATTTACTGGACAATTTAATGCCTTTCCATTACCAAACCATTGTATTCTTCCCTGAGAGCTAAACAATTTAACCAAGACATTTAATTTACATTTGATGTACTAGTTTTGCTCACTATGTAATACAATTTAGTAAGGGTGGATGTTATCTTGTGTGAGTTGTGTTCTCTCTGTAGCTATCCAGCAAAAGCTCAGTAAAACAGGTTGGATATTGCTATTAAGGTTGGCAATTCTGCTGAGATTTAAAGGCTTGGATTTGGTGAGATTAGTATATCAAATAAACAAAGTCCATCAAAACATTGCAGGAAAGTGGTGTGATACATGTAGAATTCACTGGTCAAACATGTGACTTGAAAGGTTGCTCCTGATATTTAAGTAGTTCTCTCAATAATTAATACAATTAGCATTGATTGGTATTAGAGTATTAGAAATGTTTACACACTGTCAACTTTGCTGATATGATAAAAAAAAGTACCACATGAAAGAAAATGTGTCTGCCATGTCAAAAAACTATCTTGATCTAACATTTCACAGTATGTTTTGTATAACATTTTTTTTTTACCAGTTATCAACATTACCTAGGACTTAAGGAACTGTTTGTAACTTCTTACACATATAAATCAATCCGGGTCGTTGTCCCATGCACGCTCGCGTGTGGCTACGCTGTTGGGCTTGATGGACGTTTATGCTCGGTGCATCTAAGAAATAAAATAACGCGTTGTAAAAATGCCTTTTACAAACCGAAAACATACCTGATGAATACATTTAATGTTCGTAACCGAGCCAAACGTGTCAAAAAAGTCTTAGAAAACTGTAAATGTGCAACTCATCTTGTTCAGAGACGCTCTCCGTTATATTAGCAGCGCTAAAGTTTTTTTTTTCTTCTTAGCGAGAAATGTTATGGTCTCTGACCAGGTGCCTGTGTCTCCCGTTTCCTCCAGCCGCGGTTGGGAGGCTGAAGCAAGAAAAGCCAACACTAGGATCAGCAGTGATTCATGGAGAGACCTTCATCTGGTCAGCTAACATTACTGCCAAGCAGGTGAAATATAGAGTGATATTGTGGTTTTAGCTGACGTGTGTCGCCTCACTGTTTTGAGCGATGCTCGTTCATGTCTCTGTAGAGCGAGCACTGACTTAACGACCACAGGTGTCGCTGTTAACAAGCATTTCTGATTCTTACAAACAGTCCCTTTAAGCACTATGGGTCAAGCAGTAATTACTTCTAGATTAAACACCAGTAACGTTATTTTTTACCCAACAAATACGTAACGTTATTGTTTGCGGTTACAGTTTAATCGTCACCAATCATTGAAATTCGATGTTAGTCACTTTCTTACCGTGAAGACGGGCCTGTTGCTAGGTAGCTTGTCGCTAGGTAGCTTGTTGCTAGGTAGCTGAAGTCTCAAACTTGGGCTTGATGGACGTTGGTGGTCGGTGCATCAAAGAAATAAAATAACGCGTTGTAAAAATGCCTTTAACAAGCCGAAAACATACCCGGTTAATACATTTAACGTTCGTAACCGAGCCAAACGTGTAAAAAAGTGTAACAAACCTGTAAATGTGCGACTCACCTTGTTCAGAGACGCTCTACGTTAGTTAGCTGCGGTGAATTTTTTTTTTTTTTTAATTCTGTTCCATCCGGGAACTTTAGGACGAGGGGGCGGGGCCAGGTGCTGCTGCAAATGACGTGAACTGTGTCCAAAATATAAAGGCTTTTTTTATTTTATTTTTATTTTTTTATTATTTATTTGCACATAATAAAACTGCACAATCCAGTCAATGAAAAAAAAAAACAAGAAATGTCACAGGAGAGGTCAAGAAGCCACAGGCTGATACAAAGGACCCCCTAACCCCAGAAGAAAAAAAAAAACAATAACAAAAAAGGAAGAAAGATCTAAACTAACATAATTTTAAAAATACAACAAAGCTTAAACAACAACAAGAGGTACACAAAATGTGCAGAAAAATCTAACCAAACAGTGGAAAACAATCCAATAAAAACATGAAATACATACAAAAAACAGTACAGAAGAAAAGAAAATGTATCTAAACATATCAAAAGATAATTAGACATCATGAATTAAATGTGATGGTATTTCTTTTTAAAATGTTCTAAGGACAACGAGCTCTTGATAACATGTATTTTGGTGTTCCATATATGTACACCACGATATCTGAGGGAGTATGGCCTTGTTTTGTTTTGTGTAAAAAGGCAGGTGAAGATGATTAACCTGTCTAGTATTATGTGAATGAATTTGAGAATTAGATTTAAAGAAGTTGCTAAACGATGATGGTAAAGAAGAAGGCAAGAACATATATTTATACATAAACACACATATCTGATGAATATTTATGTCATAAACTGAAAGAATGTTCAGTTTCCTGAACAGTGGAGCAGAAGCCTCCTTAGAGTTTAACAAAGTTGCCAGTCTTACAAATCGTTTTTGCAACTTAACAAATTATGTTAGTTTAGATCTTTCTATCTTTTTTGTTATAGTTTTTTTTCTTCTGGGGTTGGGGGGGTCCTTTGTATAAGCCTGTGGCTTCTTGACCTCTCCTGACACATTTCTTTTTTTTCATTGACTGTATTCTGTGCAGTTTTATATATGTGCAAATAAAAAAAACAAAAAAAAAAATAAAAAAATACTCATACTATGCACACAAATCACCACTAGATGGAGCCATTCACCTACAATAGAGCACTCACTGGTGGCAGGAGATGGAGAGAGAGAGGTCAACCTCTGCTTAACAATCAGCTCTGATCTCCACTTCTTCTCAGCGACAAAGAGTAGACACAGTAGAAAGAGGATCAGCTCAGGTGTCTCTTGTGTCTATTATATTTAAAACATCTGCAAAAAACACAACGTGTTGTATGTAAGCAGCAGAGCAGCAACACGAGGAGCCGCGACCACGTGATCAAATGCGGAAATTGTCCTGTGGAGAAAGTAGTAGTGTGGTAGTGTAGTGGAGAGAAGAGGAGAGCTGGAGGTTTTGGTGCCCGGTTGTGTGTTTTTGAGCTCCTCCTGGTTCCTCCGTACTAAACAGCAAGTCCACGACGATCTGGGTTATCTGTGCAGTTGGATGCTCGACTGATAAAAGTAAAAAAGGTAAGCAAACCAAAAGAAATGTGAGTTTGTGTAACTTTTTAGGAGGATTACAAAAACCTAACATGGACAGAGCACCTGTCAGGACACTTGCTAACATGTGTGTTTGTGTTTCTGTGACAGTCAATAATGTTAATTTCAGTTATTGTGTCTGGCTGCTGTATTACATATAGTGCGTTTAAGATAAGATAAGATAAGATAAAATAAGATAAGATGAACCTTTATTAATCCCCAGAGGGAAATTCAGGTGTCAAAGCAGCAACATCAGCAAATAGAGTGAAACACAGGAAAGGTATAAAGGTATACAAAAATTATAAAAACAATAATAGAGACATAAAAGATACAGAGTGAATGGGTGAACATAGTGTGTGCAGTCTGTTAATAAATAAATGTAGTATGTGCAATAAATAAATGTAATATCTGCATATGTGCAGTCTATTAAGTGATATATATATGTATATACCACTTAATAGACTGCACATATGCATAATATAGGATGTATAGTGTAAAGTGCGCCAGTGGTTAGAGTCCAAGATGGCTGCAGATATAGTGCATGTTAAAAGGTAGATAGTGCATGTTTAAAGGTAGATAGTGCATGTTTAAAGGCAGATAGTGCATGTTTAAAGTTAGTGTGTGTCAAACACTGTAAATCCTGCTGTGTATACTGTGCAGGCCTACTGTAGGTAGACCAAAGTCTCTTTTAGTCAGTATATTTATACTTCAGGCACAGTCTTGTTATGTTATGATGAGTTATCTCTGCTGCGTTATTCATAGGTAATACAATAATAATAGTTTATAATAATAATAATAATAATAATAATAATAATAATAATTTAGTTCCCTAACATTTTAGATTTAGTGTATAAATTAGAGCCATTACCAAACTAAAAGTTATCTTGTTTGAGTTGTGTTCTCTGTGTAGCTATCCAGCAAAAGCTCAGTAAAACAGGTTGGATATTGCTATTAAGGTTGGCAATTCTGCTGAGATTTAAAGGCTTGGATTTGGTGAGATTAATATATAAAATAAACATAGTCCATCAAAAACAGTCCACAGGGAAGTGGTGTGATACATGTAGAATTCACTGGTCAAACATGAGACTCGAAAGATTCTCTCATAGACAGCAGATGGACAGCAGACCTCAGATCAGCTCTGACTGCTTGTTTTCCTCCGGTCTGTGAAATCTTGCAGATTTGATAAAAAATTACTTTTTTTAATCACATTTTCTATATCTATGTCTATTATCTATTGTTATCTCTGCTGCGTTATTCATAGGTAATATAAATAATAATAATTTAAACTTTTTTTTTCATCAGGTGCACAATTAAGAGCGAAAAAAGTTGATACAAACTGATACAAATGTCGCAGATACATTTTCTGTTGATCCACTAATCAATTAATCAGCTAATTGTTTAAGCTTCAGTAACACAGCTGATTGACTGGTGCAACATAGAACAAAGATAAAGCGCTATACAGGGTATAGTGAGATAATGTTAACTTGAATGTTATGTTTCCTGCCACTCCCAGCGTGTGGCTGTGTCACACGGAGGAGATCAAATCACTCTCCCAAAATAGAAAGCATAAATTCAAAGCAGGAGACGGGTACCTGTTGCTGCTCTCCGTAGCATCTGCAATTTTAATTTGTCAGCTGAGGTCGAGCTGTCAGCAGCAAAGCTTGGTCAGGCTGCAGGATTTAGATAAGGTGGTCACGCATGTAAATTAAGTTCAGTGCTTGCACCCTTTGAAGGTTACTGTAGCATGAACCAGTCCGTGCAATGCATGGGTTACCACCGTGTGAATATAATAGAACAGTAGAGTATCTCCAACCACACAAACCATCACATCTGCTTTTTTTGGTCACACCAGTCCTGGTTAACATTGTCAATACATCCTGCACCATGTTAGTATGTACACACATGGAATCAACAGCCCAGTGGCACCACACGACACTGTAAGTTTTATGATGGGTAATTCAAATACACAGCTATCTTTCCACGATGCAACCTTCAACAACTCTGCTTTAGAGCCCCGCCGCTGCAGGGGGAATGGAAGAAAATTATAAATTGAAAGTGTGACCATCATTTCTGTCGATTAGGATAACTTTGTACTCACCAAAATATTACAGAGATCTTGGAACACCTTGATATCATACAGACGGGGAAAGAAACGCAAGCAGATGATTTGACAGGTTGTAAACAAGCCAACAGTGAAGCCAGATTCAAACTTTTTATTTATTAATTGAAAGTATGCTCACTTTTAACCATTGGGTCCTGGTTCGAGCACCTAAGTGTCAAAAGCAAGACAAAGCTCTCCAAAGTAGTCCAACTGGGCAGTACAATTACAGGCTGCAAACAGACCCCACTGTCCTATCACAATGGCAAAGCAGTCCAACGCTTTCGTGGCAAAACCTTAGATGACCACAGCCGTTCCTTAAATCACCACTTTCAGGGCAAAGGTACAGAGCCCCCTGTGCAAAGAAAAACATATAAAAATCATTTGTCCCTGTTGCCATAAAGTATCTTAATCTGTAAGGACACCCACTCTCTGAGGCCAGACTGCTACCTCAGCACACAACATTTTATATCTATTGATTTAACCTGGATTCAGTCCTCACCGTCGAATACCTGCCTGGTGCTCCCTTTAATGTAGCTTCTATTGGTATATTGGGTTTTTATGTAAATGTGTTTTAATGTGTCCTGTCTGGATGTGATATGTTGTGTTTTAATGTACCCTTTTTAATAGCAGTTTTTGCCAAAGACAAATTTCTGCCATTTGTACGCAAAAAGTAGACAATAAAGTATTTTCTATTCTATTCTATTGGACGTGAAACTGAAAATGAGTGAGCCTGTACCAATCCCTCATTGTACAGGAAAACAATGCACAGGTACGGTAGGTCAAGTTAATAGTTGACAGCTAATTTATTCATTGTCGCAGCTGTGTTATCCTTTAGCAAGCTACATACAGTGGTAGTGGTCAAAGTAAGTAATGTATCTGATGTGACAACAATCACCTAAAGCATTTTCTGTCCAACAGACGTCCTTCACCCTGACCCTCTCACAGCTGGAGGCGAGCACATTTGAAGCTCATCAGTGGTTTTCTAATCATAGCGACCCATTTAGGCGCCCCAAAACAGCACTGATATTTCCCACTGTTAAAAGTAGATCATTGGCTGATTCCGACCTATTCTCAGTGGACATGACATTTCTCTGTCCCATGATGTGACAACCGTCCCTCCCTTGTGTGTTGTAGCAAGAAAAGCAAAGACTCTGGATCCTCCCTAGCTGCGTCTTCGTTCCCAGCCTTGCTACACATTGAAAGAAGGAAGCGCAAACCACAAGGGGTTCATGGGGGTTCACTAGTCTGGCAGATGTGAGCGGTTCCTGTTAGTGTAAAAGGAACTAAAATGCTTATACCACCCACTAAAAGGAATCACAGATTTCTAAGAACGAGGTCACATTGGCACAGTTGGTATTTTTGAACAAGAACATTTCAAGGCCAGCATCTGATTTTTGTGTGTGTCCAGATTGGAGTAAGATTGCCTTGGTCAAGACTGCAAAAAAATAAATATACAGTATATAAAATGGCTGCATACATGAGCCGCATCTGCCAAACTTTCTGTGCTGAGATCAAGGGTTAGCTTGGCATAAAGAGTGAGAGAAAACATCTTGCTGCACATTGTTCTGGTTCCGATTTGAAAACAACACTCAAAAGCCACCACAATACAGATACTGTGTATTCACAGACACCAAGCAGCAACCAGTACAGTTCTGTGGGGAAGCCAGTGTAAAAAATGCTATTTGTAGGAGGGCTGTGTATTGGCAAGAATCTGGCGATACGATACGTATCATGACGATTACGTCTACGATTCAATATATTGCAATTAGGGCTGGCAAAGTTAACGCGATAATAACGCGTTAATTCGATAATAATGCGTTAATGCGATAATAATGCGTTAATGCGATAATAACGCATAACGCAAATTTGTTTTAACGCCGTCTTTAACGCATTAACGCAACTTGCGATTTTTAGGTTGTATTGGAAGAGTGAAGATACTGGCATCATATGAAACTAGAAAGCCGAAGGAATCCATTGGTACCAACCATGTCATACTTTCTTGTCACAAAGGAGGCTAAATGAATCTCCAAAATTACGCTAAATTTGGGCGAGGAAAAACTGGCATGGCCATTTTCAAAGGGATCCCTTGACCTCTGACCTCGAGATATGTGAATGAAAATGGGTTCTATAGGTAGCCATGAGTCTCCCCTTCACAGACACGCCCACTTACTTGACTTGACATGCTTGACAAATCTCCCTTTTAAGGTACATTTTGATCAGATAAAAAAATGTGTGATTAATTGTGATTAACTATGGACAATCATGCAATTAATTGCAATTATATATTTCAATCCATTGACAGCCCTATTTTTTATACAATCAGAACAGTGGGATTTGCATTTATCACAGTTCCTGTAAAATCCAACATCATAGCACTACTTTGAGAGGGCACATACACCGAGAGGGCGCGTAATCTAGCAAATGAAATAAAGTTTTGACTTGGTAATGTAAAACCATGTAAAATATGAATTAAGAATCAATACAGTGTTTTTGAGAATCAATACAAAATATAATATCACAGTACTCAATATTTTCAAAATCTTCTTACACCCCTAATTTGTAGTCATGTAAAACTTTCACCTGGTTTTTAATATTCTGTAAAGTCCCAGCTTTAGGGAATATTGCCAGACTGAACTTATGTTGGTTATTGTTGTATAACAGCAGTAATTCCTGATAATAAGGCTGCTCTCTTAAGTATCACTGTGGCAGTAGATTACATAGACCTGCCAACTATCCCTTTCACTTGTGTGCTGCTATTATTTATATTAAGCACCTCCCAGAGATGTGATGGATGTTTTCCATCTGTGCGAAGCCCACGAACAGCAGCTCCAGCCCCGAGGTAATCCTCTTAGACCGTTTTGTTGTTTTCCTTTAATTGAAGTCTCTGCTGGGAGTCTGTGGTACTCCTGGATTGACTGGTACAGCACAGCTGTGCTCTCAGCTGAAATACAGGCTAACCGGGGGTCATGCATTTAGAAAGAAAAACACCCGGGGAAGCTTACTGTGGCGAGTTTTATTTCGCTTTCATGTTCAACCTTTACCTTCCTTATCTCCCGGTGCTCTTCTGTTGATCTAATCATCGCCTATCTTCTTTCTCTCTCGCTCTCTTTATATTGCTAAATGCTTCTCCCTCATTGTCTCCTCTGTCCTAACTCATTTTGCAGGGTTGTTCTGAGGTCAGAAGCTGAGATGACAACGCTGTGACAGTGTGTGTCCAACTTTGTCGGTGCTGGACCAATTCCTGTGACATGGCTGCTGCAAAGAAGAGTGAGTTTTTATTATTGCTTTCATTGCCTGCTGTAATTACTGTGATCTACACTAACTTTTTATATTTAAAGGCACTTCTACGAAGTCTTTCAGTAGTACAAAGTCTAATATTGGTTTTCTACTGTTTCTGGGAGCTGTGAAATCCATTTTAAGTTGTAGATACCGCTTTGAGGCAGACAGGACAAGCAGTAGTTCACAGGACCCCCTCATAATCGTACACCGATTAAGCATATGCTGACTACCATTTGTACCCTTAGACACCATTGGAAATATTTATATTCTAAAACTTTTCAACCTAAATAGTACAGACTTGCTTCATAGTGATAAACAGAACCACATTTCAATCTGAATCACGTTATGAAAAGATGAGATAATCCTTTATTAGTCCCACAGAAGGGAAATTTGCAATATTATTGAATATTAATACCACTTATATACCTTTTTAAACAGAGGGTGATTTTATTCAAATTGCATTTGGACTCAACTTGACAGCATGTATAGGCTACATTTCAAGTAACTGATCTTACAAGCTTTCAGAAAATGAACAGTAGCAAGACTGGCATAGTCCTAATAAAGCTAGACATTTAAACTTACCAGTCCAAAGTGCTACAACTTAAAAATATTGAACTTATTGCTGTGTGTCACAATCATATCAGAGTTTCTATTGGCCCAAAGCTAACATGGGAGGGAATCATGGACACAATATGCTTGTTTTATTGGCACAAATGGTCCCCATCTGTAGATATGTACTTTTTAATGATACAGCACAATTTTACAATTTATAGCGACTTATGTCGCGGACCCCCTGACAGAGTACCCTGGGGGTCCCTGGACCTCACTTTAAGAATCATGGGTTTACATCAATCATGTGGCAAGAGGCTTCTAAACCTTTTGAGGAACTCATTGTGTTTCAACTGCAGGGACTGTGAATGAGAGAAAGAAGTTATTTTCTGATTGTTTCACGGCGGTCACGTTCTAAAGCACAAATAAATAACCATCAAACACTCAACAGATGTTTTCCTGTGGAGACAGACGCTTTTAGTTTCATTCATTACATCCAACGTGCATCAGTAAATATAGGCAGCAGTAAATATCTTCTATTTTTAATATTGTTTATTTTTTTCCAACGTGTATTTTTAAGGTGAAACAGGCAGGCACACTGAATTGCAGGCTCCCTAGTGTGTTTACTGCTGCGACCACCAGCAGCCTTCGTCACATATCACGTTGCTTTTTCATACGTCAGTGGACTAATTTGCCTAATCTTCGCAGGTCTTTAGACCACTATGGAAACGCAGACATCAGTGGGTTAAAGGAACCTTTTGGTTCCTTGAAAAGTAGTCCCAGGGCTCAAATTACCAGTAACTTCTTGGTGGAAACGCAGCAAAAGTATATAGCTCAATATAATATATAGCTCATTGCTGTGTATATAAACCCTTTTACTATCATAATGTTTGTAGCTCCTATAATCTGCTGTAGGTGAATTCAACTTGCTGTAATCGTTCCCCTGGATTGAAAGTTTCTTAGAAGGGCTTGGCTGTTGCAGTGATAAAACAGGGTGGCACTATAATGTATCGTGATTGAGAGCCCCACATTAACCTTTCCACCGGTGAGACATCCTGGGGGCTTTGCAGGAAGGATAATCAATTGGATTTAAATTCACAATCGATTTGTCCTTTCAGTTGGGTTTCTTGGGAAAAGGGTGTGTTGATGCAGCCGAGTCTATGTCAGCAGATTTTTGTGAAGGCAAGCAAAATTTATTTCCTCAAAAGCAGGAAGGGCTCAATAAAAATTACTGGAAGGGAACAACACGTGATAGAAAGCTGTAAATGACGTAAATCACGTTATTATTACTACCATGACTATGCTGCATCTCCTCCCCAGTGCAGTGTGGGTACTTGTTGTCTTAAAGGACCACTCTGCAGGCCTTTGTTCTCTTTGATAAGGTCACTGAATGAAGGGCAATGTAAAGGGAGCCTCTCTATTGACTTCCTCTCTGCATTTTTCATGTGTCTGGGATGGACTGAAATGTCACAGAAAGAGTGTTTTGTTTACGGGGAGAGGTAGGAATGTGTTGCCACCTTTGGGAGAATAAATGTATTTTAAAAATGCGAGCGCTGACGCTTTTATTGTGCAGTTTTGGTCTTTGTTTCCTTAGAGCAGTTTTACAATAGGCAAAGATCTCTGAAGAACCAGTTTGCTATTGAAAAGCTCATCATTAGTTTGAGTGTAAACAGAGTATTTTGTAAAACACTGATGTGGTTGTCTGACAACCACATATTTATCAACTTAATGGATTCCTAACTGCTTGTTTCTTGTGTTATGTGACTCATGAGGTGTGAAAGAAAGGCTGAATTGCTTTGTAGAAAGACCTGTTCGCACCTGTGTGACGTACATTTGAACAAAAGACAGTTGTTGTTAAAAAAAGTTGTGATAATGCCCTGAGGTATTTTCACATTATCAAATCTGACCCCCTTAGAAAAAGTTTGGACACCCGGCTTAGACAATAGATGAAACCAACACTGTCTCCTTAAATCTTCTTTGTAATCACTTATTTTGTATGTTAAAGAGGACCTATTATGCTCATTTGTAGGTGCATGCTTGTATTTTGGGTTTTGCTAGAACATGTTTACATGCTTTAAAGTTCAAAAAACGCTTTATTTTTCTTATACCGGCTGTGCTGCAGCACCAGAAAATAAAATCAGGCAAGACACTTACAACACAAAACATTAAAATTGAATGGATATAGTGCTTTGAAATGCGGCGCCAAAGCTCATTGAGTCAGTGGAGCGCAGGGTAAAAGGAAAGCGCCTCTTGTATTTCACTTTATTTTACCTTTTTTTTATTTCTTAAAGAGCACCTATTATGCTTATTTTTAGGTGGATACTTCTATTTTGGCTTTCTACTAGAACATGTTTACATGCTTTAATGTTCAAAAAACGCTTTATTTTTCTCATATTGGCTGTGCTGCAGCACCTCTTTTCACCCTCTGTCTGAAATGCTCTGTTTGAGCCCCCCCCCCGCCCCTCTCCCGAAACGCCCAATCAACTCTGATTGGTCAGCTGACCCACTCTGTTGTGATTGGTCAACCAAACCAAACTGTTTGGACCCCGCTCCAACTCTGCTCTACCTAGCTTTGTTTGAGGGCGTGCCAAACTAGCCGCTAGGCAGGTATAATGCAAATGTGTAACTTGGTGACATCACCACGTTACGGAAGAAAAGGCGGAACTTCAAGCAGGGCGTTTCAGGCAGTTCAGGAGCAGTGTTTCTGTGGAGGAGAGTAACTCCCTTTGGCGTGGATTTTGGACTTTGAACTTTGCAGACCTTTTACATACACAAAAAATATAGTATATTTGTGTTTATTTTGAAAAATACTGGCAAAGAAATCACTGGATCTGTGGCAAGGAAAAGACTTTAATTAAAACATAATTTAATTTGAGTTAAATGCTAGAGTCCCAGGTTTGTTTTGTTTATTAATGTTTTCACCAGATGGAGAAGCTTGTGATTAACAGTGGGAATCAAAACAGGATGGAAACTTGGCCTTAGTGCTTTTTGGAAATCACATGACAGAGCTGATCAATTGCAGGCGATGGTGTTTTTGGGAGGATCGAACTAGTTCAGCTGTCCAGCCTGCAAACGCTGCATTGATCAACACCAAATGTGGTGCTTCTTTTTGGTCCTAACCTGCCTTTTTTCACTGTACAAACATGCAGATTCTGGTTTTATTTGCAGCGTAGTGACATCTTGGTCAAAGAGAAAGAGTTCAGAGAAGAAATGTAACGAGAAATGGTTAACAAATTGAGTTGGTATCTACTTTTAAATATCGAGGATTCATAATTGATGACCACTTGCCTTTTAAGGAGCACATTCAGTATGTTGTAAAAAAGCTGAAGCTGTTATTGGGATTTTACTACAGAAACAAGTCTTGCTTTTCTTTTCGTGTGAAACAGAAACTGGTGGAATCTACCTTTTTGCCTGTTATTGACTATGGAGATGTGTTGTATATGAATGCTTCTGCTCTGTCTTCACATGCTGGATAGCTTGTATCAAGGGTCATTAAGATTCATTACAAACTGTCGTTCTTTGACTCACCATTGTGTACTCTACTCTAAAGTGAATTGGTCATCCTTATGTGCTCGTCGCCTCAGTAATTGGTATGTGTTTATCTACAAAAGCATTCTGGGTAGTTCCTTCTTACTTGTCTTCTCTTTTAAAAAGAAAAACTGGAAGTCACAATCTTCGTTCTGTGGACATTTTGCAATTTATTGTTCCCAAAGTACGGACTGAATTGGGAAAGAAAGCTTTTAGTTTTTTTTGCATGTACTGCTTGGAATAATTTACAATCTGATCTTCAACTTCAAAACGTAGTTACTTTGAATGAGTTTAACGCTCTGGTGAAATCGCTGCAGTCCAGGTTGTCTGTGTGCAAGTGGTTTGTATGAGCAAGTTTTAATGTTGTTAATTTATGTGTTGTCCGTTACTTGCACTATAACTGTTTTGCTGCTATCTTGGCCAGATCTCCCTTGTAAAAGAGATCTTTGATCTCAATGGGATTAACCAGGTTAAATAAAGGACAATAAAATAAATAAAATGAAGAAGGCTAACACAGCTCTGAAATATCCAGCTGAGCAGAGGCAGATAGAGCCTTTACAGATTAGAGGAAGGACAGAAGTAGATAGAGATTAGAGATCTGAAATAAGCCAGTTCAGTGGGGTTGCGTGCGCGTGCACATGTGCATGTTTATTTGTGTGTGCACATGCATCTGTGTGATTACGGGTCTGCTACTACTGAGAGGATAAGTGTGGGTGTCTGCTCTGGTGATCTCTGAGATTATCCAACCCATCTAAAAGGCCACAGATCTCAGTATTGTGATAATGAGCCTGACGCAGAAGCTTGGCCCAGAGCTCTACTACCGCTTTGAGGCTGTTTGTACAGGTGCAAGTACATCAAATGCCAATATAAAGTAAAAAAGAGCTGAGGGAGTAAACATTAAAGTGATGTAGACAGTAAAATGGGTCCGTGACAGATATGTTTTTCCAGTGCAAACAAGGTTGCCGCCAGCTGCCTCACAAATTAATAACCATAGTGATGATAACAATAGAGATGAGACCTGTAGTGGTAGGAGGCTCAAACTGAGGCAGGTGATATTGCACACATTACAGTGGTTAAACACTGTGCTGTTAAAGGGATAGTTTGGCATTTCTGCCAATAGATCCCTGAAATGTTACGCACTGGTCCTTTTAATAGTCGTCCCATTTCTGGAATGGATTCTCACTTTGGAGAGGAAGTTCAGTTAGACTCATTGCTAATGAAAGCCCCCTCTCTTTCTAAACTCCAAAGGGTATAACATTCCCTTTTGCTGCTGATATACTGGCGTACCGTATGAAAGCTCGTCATTATTAAGCTTAGTGTGTCAATGCAATTATTGTCACGGAGCCCAATTGTATGAACTTCTAGGGTTTAAACAAAAAGCCTCTTATAGCAGGAGTGGTGACCTTAAATAACAGGTCCCGTCATGTGATGCGATGATCAACTTATAGCTTAAGTCCTGGTCTCTTGATTCAGTCATTAGAAGAATCTTTCTTCCCTTGGAGGAAAAATACACCCTTGCATACTCTTGGCGAATAATTTCATCCGTTTGTGATGTTGAATGCATGCCAGGAGATGTTTTTATGGTGATGAAAGTTTTAATGTTTGGTCTCAGTCACAGCTAGCCTCAAAGCAAGGATGCCCAATCAAAAGTGAAGAGTTCTGTGCTTTTAGATCAGATGTTTCCTGAAGTATAGTAAGAGAGCTGTAGTGTAACTGTGTGCCAAACTGTGGCCGCCAAGATACAACATTGAGCTGTTGAAAAGATTTTCTAGCAGTAAAAATACAATTTATTGTTACTGTATAAATCTGAGCTGAGAAAATGGTGAAAACCAACAGTTGAAAAACCCAAAGATATACAATTTACAATGATATAAACATGTCAAAATGTCAAGTCTTTAAACTGTTTCCAATTGTTAAAATATATACTGCACATAATACAATGCTCTTAATTGTTAAATGTTAAATACTCAACCCCAAACACTACTATACTACACTTTTGTCATCAAATACATGTTTTTTTTTTGTACTTTCTTATCTTTTATAAATAGACATCACTTTTGTAAAATGGTGGAAATCTTGATTTGGAAAATACCCATTCATCATCTTTTACTTTAATATATAAATTGAAGGCACATTGTCCGAAAAGAAAAAACAAATTTTCCGGATATTAACTTACCCTGACTCGTTATCTTTTATCTGGATTTGGTAGAGACTTGGGATATTGCGCTTGTATATCTTTAATCAGAACTTCCACCACGGATATTGCTAATATTACAAGGTGTTCTGCACTATCTTTTGTATACGCAGCTTTACACATACACACACACACACACACACACACACCATCTTGCACATATGGAACATTATGTAACTCCAAGAACTCATTATTGTGACCCAGATTGCTGATAGCAAGGATTTCTAATCTCTGATATGAGTCCGTATAAAAGTTTAATGGAACTGGGCCCAAGTGGGCCAGCAATGTCCGTGGCTGCATGTAATGCAAAGACATAAATCAGCATATGAATTCAATTAAATGCAAATAATGATCAACTTTAATATGAGTAGTTTTGCATCCCTTCATACTGTATATCTCCCCCATCTGAGTCAATGTAAAGCACGATTGTTCCAGCCATGTGTAATTATATTAAAGTTTCATGTGCTGTTTTTTTTGGAATAAAAAATTCATCATGTTGCTATTGGTTTGATCTTGATGGAGCGGCTGTGGCTCAGAGGTAGAGCAGGTCCTCCACCAATTGGAAGGTCGGCGGTTCGATCCCTGGCTCCTCCGGTCACATGTCAAAGTGTCCTTGAGCAAGATACTTAACCCCAAATTGCTCCCGAAGGCTGTGCCATCGGTGTGTGGATTATATCAGAGCTGAGAGCTGTATGACAAAATGAATGTGTGTGTGAATGCCTACATGTAGTGTAAAGTGCTTTTAGTGGTCGGAAGACTAGAAAAGCACTATATAAATGCAAGTCCATTTACCATTTACCATCTTCAAGATAAATGTTGCATTAAAGGTTCAGTGTGTAGGATTTGGCGGCATCTAGTGGTGTGGTTGCAGATTATATCCACCTGAGTACCCCTCTGCTCTCTCCTCCCTTTCCAAGACTGTGGTAACTTGAGCCGCCGAGTGCAAAACCGCAGTAACACCGTTCACCTCGCTTAGAGGTCGTCCTTACCATAATAACACTACTTTAGGAGCAACGGAAGTCAGACGGAGGCTGGCGGTGCCACGGTTTTACACTCTGCAGCTCACGTTACCACCGTTATCGGTTATTCAGGTAACATGGAAACGTGAAAGGCTCTCTCTAGAGCCAGTGTTTGGTTTGTCCTTTCTGGGCTACTGTAGAAACATGGCTTAGCAACATGGCGGACTCCGTGAAGAGGACCCGCTCCCTATGTGGATATGAAGGGCTCATTCTAAGCTAACCAAAACACAACGATTTTTAGTTTCCGGTGATTATACACTAATGAAAACATAGTTATGAATGTTATTTTCCATTTCTGCAAAGAGATCCCCCGAAATGTTACATACTGTTCCTTTAATAATTCATACAGATGGCACTGGTTTCACCTTGGCTTGTCATGACTTGGCAGAGAAAGTAAAATTATCTTCTTTTGACAACAATCTCATTTGATTTAAAGGAGTATATCTGTTCCAGATCTGGAGGGAAAGAAATGTCTTTGCCAATAAATTTGAAGAAAAGGAGAGAAGCTTATTCTATTTTAAAGCTTTTTTTTGGAAAGCGACATAAAAGAATAAAAATCTCCCCAACTGTCAGGTTGGCAAGCATAACTGATTAAAGTTTAAACTGGAGTTAAAGTCCCTGAAAACTTTCAGAGACTGTTTCAAAGCTATGTATGACTGAATAAGTAACAATCAAATATTTGAAAAAGAAAACATCCAGGCATTTATAAGAGATAATCTGCTTCATCAGGACTGTGTGGGTCTGATGGTTGGATCAGATTTGATTGACAGCGACCTGGCAACATAAGCAACAGTCATCAGACTTTGATTCCAATGTTGCTAAATTGTGATTGGTGCATGGAAGTCTGTGACATCACATTTTTCCAACCAAGCCCCGCCCACTTCAAACCAGTGAGGAAAAAGTAAAAACTGTTATCTCAGTGAGTGTACATTTAAAGTAATTGCAAATGAAACATAGTAATAACTTTTGCTTTATCTTAAATTGGTTTTTGCACACCATAATAACTTAATAAACCATGCTTTAATCCAGTCCGTCTATAAATGGGGAAATGTAAATGAAAATCTTCTGCTGTGCACCAGCCTTGTTTTGAAGCCAGTGTTAATTAAACCAACATCTAGCTTACTGAATTAATATTGTTGAATCCAGATACCTGTTCAGTGTGGTGGTGAAAACGCCTCACGTGTTCATTAAGACACCCTGTGAGTCTGGTTATAAATACACACAAGTCAGTGAAGTAGCGCCAGAATCAGGTAGTGCATTTTTATTTTTAGGTACTTCAAATCAGAGCTAGGTATGCACATCTATGCTCTGTTGATAGAGCTGGCAATCAGTAATATTGGCTACAAAACAAAGCTCAAGCACGGTGGCCATATGGCTGATTGGAGCTCCTTTGAAGTTTTTGAATATTTCGAGAATAATTGGAAGGATGGCGATCAGAAACATGATGTCCAGGAAGTGTGTGTGTTTGTGAAATAGACTCTATAACTCTATAACACTACACAACAAGACAAGACAACAGGTTAATCCTTCTGTAGTTCATAGGAAGGAGGCACTATTGAATTTAGTTTTGTCTCGTCTTGTCTTGCCGTATTATCTTATCTTATCTTATCTTATCTTATCATATTATTTTATCGTATCGTATTATCTTATCTTATCTTATCTTATCTTATCTTATCTTATCTTATCTTATCTTATCTTATCTTATCTTATCTTATCTTATCTTATCTTATCTTATCTTATCATCATCTTATTGTGTCGTGTCGTGTCTTGTCTTAACTTATCGTATTGTATCGTATTATCTTATCTTATCGTATTATTGTATCTTATCATATCTTATAGTATCTTATCGTACCTATTGTATTGTCTTATATTTCTTTATCTTATTGTATCTTATTATAGTTTCTTATCATATTGTATTATCTTATCTTATCATATTATTTTATCTTATAGAACTGTATCGTATAGTATAGTGTAGTATTTTATCGTATCGTATTATCTTATCTTATCATATTATTTCATCTTATAGTATCTTATCTTATAGTATCTTATCGTATCGTATTATCTTATCTAATCGTATTATCTTATCTCCATCCATCCATCTTCAACCGCTTTCCGGGTTCGGGTCGCGGGGGCAACAGCTCCAGCAGGGGACCCCAAACTTCCCTTTCCCGGGCCACATTAACCAGCTCTGACTGGGGGATCCCGAGGCGTTCCCAGGCCAGAGTGGAGATATAATCTCTCCACCTAGTCCTGGGTCTTCCCCGAGGTCTCCTCCCAGCTGGTCGTGCCTGGAACACCTCCCAAGGGAGGCGCCCAGGAGGCATCCGTACTAGATGCCCGAACCACCTCAACTGGCTCCTTTCGACGCAAAGGAGCAACGGCTCTACTCCGAGTCCCTCACGGATGACTGAGCTTCTTACCCTATCTCTAAGGGAGACGCCAGCCACCCTCCTGAGGAAACCCATTTCGGCCGCTTGTACCCGCGTACCGAGAACCATCACCTTAACGTGGTGGAGAGGTTTGTGTGTCCCCATGACCCTGAGTGCTGTGTTGTCTGGAGCCTCGTGCTCCTGGTAGGGTCTCCCATGGCAAATTGGTCTCAGGTGAGGGGCCAGACTAAGAATGGTTCACAAAACCTCAATGGAAAACCATAAAAGAGGAAGAGGTAC
>CAKAOH010037071.1:0-15185 GCA_916701665.1 Sebastiscus tertius | reverse complement strand
ACATTTTTTTCGGACATTTTTTCAGACTTTTTTTTCGGACATTTTTTTCGGACATTTTTTTCGGACATTTTTTCGGACATTTTTTTCAGACTTTTTTTTGATCTTTTTTTCTGACATTTTTTCCTTACATTTTTTCAGACTTTTTTCGGACATTTTTTTCTGACATTTTTTCAGACTTTTTTTTCGGACATTTTTTCAGACTTCTTTTTCAGACTTTTTTCAGACTTTTTTTCGGACATTTTTTTCGGACATTTTTTCAGACTTTTTTTTTCGGACATTTTTTTCGGATATTTTTTCACACTTTTTTTTCGGACATTTTTTCAGACTTTTTTTTCTGACATTTTTTTCTGACATTTTTTCAAACTTTTTTTTCGGACATTTTTTTCGGACATTTTTTTCGGACATTTTTTCAGACTTCTTTTTCAGACTTTTTTCAGACTTTTTTTCGGACATTTTTTTCTGACATTTTTTCAGACTTTTTTTTTCTGACATTTTTTTCTGACATTTTTTTAGACTTTTTTTTCTGACATTTTTTCAGACTTTTTTTTCTGACATTTTTTCAAACATTTTTTTCGGACATTTTTTTCGGACATTTTTTCAGACTTTTTTTTCGGACATTTTTTTCGGACATTTTTTCGGACATTTTTTCAGACTTTTTTTTCGGACATTTGTTTCTGACATTTTTCAGACATTTTTCAGATTTCTTTTTCTTTCTTTTTCTTTACTTTCTCATTTCTTTCATTACTTGTTTCTTTTCTTTCTTTTTACTTTCTCGTTTCTTTTCTTTCTTTACTTTCTCTTCTTTTTCTTTACTTGTTTCTTTTTCTTTTCTTCTCTTTTCTTTTTCTTTACTTTCCTTTCTTTACTTGTTTCTTTTTCTTTTCTTTCTCTTCTTTTTTTCTTTTCTCTTTACTTTCTTTTCTTTTTCTTTACTTTCTCTTTTCTTTCTTTTTATTTACTTTCTCTTTTTCTTTACTTTCTCGTTTCTTTTCTTTCTTTTTCTTTACTTTCTCCTCTTTTTACAGTAATCAGAGCGTCGCTATCGAGATAACAACGTACGATAGATGTAGCTATTAAAACGTAGCTATCTTACCTCCAACTCTCTACTGTCCACGTCTTCCTCGCCACCTGCGAGTCCACATACGCCGCCGCCTCGGGATGGCACAGATGATCAAGAGGAAACGTGTCCCAAACCGAGTCTTACTTCCTGCTACAACTCCTCCTGACCACGTCCTCGACCTCCAGTTCATCTCACCTCCTGACCCTTCACATCCTTCATATTTGCATACTTAAATCTTTGTGAATGATTTAAGTCTTTAATCTTAAATGATTTATATGAAAGCTGTGAGAGGCTCATGTTTTCTGATCAGCGTTGTGTCTAAACGGTCTAAAGTCCTGTCAAATGAAATGAGTTCATGCAGCGGTTTGTTGTTTCCTACAGTGCGTCTTCAAGTGGATGAAACTTGTCTTATCAAACTTTCAGACGGCGTTCTTTGTCTGTGTATCTTTCAGCCGTTTCTCGCTGCTGCTGATGATCCGTATTGTGTCTAATCATCAGGACAAACATCTAACCGCTGAATGTTCTCCGTGGTCACGTCTCCCACTCCCCTCCCGTCTCTCAGATATTTCTCTAATGAATAAACTGACATTCTCTCTGACAGAGTTTGTGTTTGTCAGCTCTTATGGTTTACCCAGAATCCCCTGGGGTCGTGACTCATCCTCCGACTCCCATTTAGGTTTGGAAACATCGGCGTGATGTTAAATGTTTCAGACGACGCTGACCGACCCGAGAGAGGAGCTGCGTGGTTCGTTAGTTTGCTTCGTCAGCGTGTCCGTCGCTGATCGGAGCTTTAAATCTAGATAAACACCTCGTGTTTAAAGCTGCTGATCTTCCTTCAGGTTGTTGATTCATTAATGAGCACTTCTCAACTAAATGAATTAAAGCTGCATTCATTGTTGCGTTTGTTGGCCACTTCAGCCCAAGCTGAAGGAACCTTCTAAAGTTGAACATATGATAAGGTGTCAGAGACAGGGACGGACCTTCACCATCACCACCTGACCTTCACCATCACCACCTGACCTTCACCATCATCACCTGACCTTCACCATCACCACCTGACCTTCACCATCACCACCTGACCTTCCCATCACCACCTGACCTTCACCATCACCACCTGACCTTCACCATCACCACCTGACCTTCCCATCACCACCTGACCTTCACCATCATCACCTGACCTTCCCATCACCACCTGACCTTCACCATCACCACCTGACCTTCCCATCACCACCTGACCTTCACCAGCAGTCAAAGCTGAATTCCAGACTTCTTCTCAGTGTGATCATTCTCATATCTGTTTCTGGATGTTTCCATGTGACGGTCCCGGTTGCAGCAGCAGAGCCAGACGATCTTTAGGTTTTTACTTTCATCGCTGAGCAGATCAATCATTATAAAAACGTTAGAAACCCTTCTCGGCTTCGTCTCCAACATCACGACACACTCGTGTCTCATTTCCTGTCGAATCAAAAACACAGTTTAATTCCCCTCGTTAAGGCTGAACGTGGAATGTATGAAATGTGTGTGTTTTCATGCCATCCCAGAAACCACAACGAACACAAGCAGCAATCATAATAAGAGAGAGAGAGAGAGAGAGAGAGAGAGAGAGAGAGAGAGTTGGAGAGCAGCCAGACCAACATTTCACACTTCTCCTGATGTTGTTTCGCTGGCAGGGAAATACCTGATTAGTCAAGTTGTTTAAAGGAACAGTTCGCTGAAAATCAATATGAGCAGTAGATCGTCCTCTCCTCTCCAGACTCTCTACGGTCCCAGAAACACTTCTATCGAACGAAGGTTATAAAACATGTGAAAACATTCTGCAGCTTCCCCTGCAGCGTTATCTGAGTGTCTCCAATCCATCCGTGGGCTCATGGAAGTCCAAACACAACTATTACTAAACAAAGCAGTTTCCTGTGAAGGAGTTTGTTGTGAACTCGTCTGACGTTTTACAACCTGGTTTACCGTCTTTCGTTCGGCCTCCGTCGAAGTCCGTTTGCATTGAAGTGCTTTCATGTTTCGGCTGCTCATTTAAAAACTAAACATCATCAGACGATCGTTCAGAATCCACTGGACTGTAACCACATGTGTAACTCTCATTATAACGTCTATCCCAGGACTCAGCAACCTTTACTATCTAAAGAGACGTTTTAGGCAAATTAAAGAAATTAAAAATCTGTCTGGAGCCGCAAAAACATGTGATCACTGTGACTCAGTTTATAGTCTCAGTATGTAGTATATCAGTCTAATGCAGTGAGGGACAAAGAGACAATGTACTACGGAGCATTAGGGCCACATTGAGGGAAAACACATCTGAGATTTACACAATAAAGTCAGAATATTCCGAGAATAAAGTCATAACTTTACGAAAAAAAAAAGAAAATATCACGTAAAATTACTACTTTATAATATTATGACTTTATTTGTTCATATTATTATTTATAATTCTTAAATAAAAACAGTGTTCCAGTCTGTACATGACTCGTTCAGACTGGTCTGGTCCACCTGAGGGATAACTGGTGAATCAAGTACTTTTAATGTCCATTAAAGCTGAAATCTGCAGATACAGATCGGTCTTTCTGTTTGCTTGTTTATTTTGTTGAAGGTTAGTCAGTTTGTTTCAGAAGAGCGATTATTTAGTTCGATTGTTTTATTTTATGGTTTCTTTAACTGGAGTTGTAATAAATCTTTTTAAACTTAAAGTTTGGTCCTCAGGCTGTGGTTTGGGGGAACGGCCTTTAAACTTTATACAGTCACATTCTCACCTCACATTTCAGCAAATACATTTACATCAAAATCAGTTTCCTCAGTTCCTCCTGCACACACACACACACACACACACACACACACACACACACACAAGGCTATCTTTCATGGCAGCCGGGTGTGGAGGTGTAAACTGATTCCCGCCCAGATACAGTCGTCCTTTCAGCCCGGCTGCAGGAATCTGACGGCAGTGTGAAAGTGGCCGTGTGAGGTTTAACGTCGGATGAGGAAGATTACTCAGGCTCTCCGTGTGAGCGTGTTTTGTTAGAAAATACCAAACAGTTGCTCCTCAGTGATGCTTTTCTACCGAACGAGCTATTTTAAGACTTCAGTTTGAGCTCCGGCGACTTCTTTTTCAGACTAACTGATAAATGGATGGATTGATGCTGAGCGTTTTGCAGCGGTACAACAAGTATTCACATCTTTTACTCAAGTAAGAGTACTAATACCACTCTGTGAAAATACTCCACTACCAGTAAGAGTCCTGCATTCAAAACCTTCAGCAATGAAAAGTAAAAGTACTCTTAATGCATTTTCTACGATAATCTACTATCGAGCCTGTCGTCACGGCAACTTGAGCTTTAAATGATGAGGCTGCCGATGCTTTTATTATTGTCCACATAGACCAGAGGTCAGAGGTCAGAGGTCAGGGGTCAGCAGCCTGCGTCTCTTCAGCTCCTCTCCAGCGGCTCCCTGTGAATTTATAAACATGGAAATGAAGAACTGGTTTTAGTTTACATTTTCATTTTCATTTCTCATTGTTGTAGGTCTATGGTACGACGGTACGACGGAGTGTTAGGGCCACATTGAGGAAAAATATTAATCTGAGATTTAGAGAATAAAGTCAGAATATTACGATATTAAAGTTTAGGAGAAAAAAGTCGTAATAATATGAAAATAAAGTCAGAATATTATAAAGTAGTAATTTTACGTGTTATTTTCCTCTTTTGACTTTTTCTCGTAAAATTACGACGTTTTTTTCTCGTTAAGTTGTGACTTTATTCTCTTTTTTGAATAAAGTCGTAATTTAATGAGAATAAAGTCCTAACTTCACGAGAACATTATGTGAATAAAGCCGGAGCGGCAGGTTGCTGACCTCTGACCTATAAGATCATTTTAACTCCTTTACATCCTGTCGGCTGGTTTAATCTGCAGCAGTGCATCATGGTCTATAAGATCATCGTCTGTCCTGTGAGAACCTCGTATCTCCGATGTTTCCAGCTGATCCCAGAGGCTTTTTAAAGAGTTCTTTAGCTTCAGGAGGACGAAGAGGAGGATTTACTCTTCATCACAAACATCATCACATCTGGTTTTACCTGGACAGGAAGGAACTGTCAGATAACCGTAGTGGAGTAAGAAGTAGGATATTTACCTGTGAGGTGTTGTTACGTACGAGTCCCTCTGGTAGAGTACTCGAGTAGATCAGTACTTAGTTACATTCCACCACGGTGTGTGAAGGAGAACAGATGTTCTTCATTTCACAGATTAACTGTTTCTTTCTCTTTAGCTTTAAATCTGTAGTTTTATTGTGAGAGCACACATGCGTCCTTTATAAGTGAGCGTGTGTGCTGAAATCAGCTTGACTCAACTTGTTTCTGAAGCTTTAATTGTGCTTTGACTGCTTTATTACCTCCTGAGCTCCAGGTACTTGGCTCCCCTTAATTCTCTCAAGTGGTGTGTTGACAGTGAAAACAAGCCGGGGGATCAAACGCCGGGAGGAACCCGAGGATCTGATCGCACCGCCTCCAGCCCCCCCGCCTCCCCACCGTACGGGGCTACGTCGAGGGTTTGGAGGGAAAGATGGACGCTGGTACAAAGAGTCTGGAGGTTTGCCAGCGTGCAAGTGCGCCTGAGGTTTCTTTAAATACGCCTGCTGGAATGTCACCGCAGCATTTTCACTTTTATGAGGTTTGATTTTCTTCCAAATTAGAACTCAGAGGAGGAGCCAGCGTGAAAGTGATACTTTAAATTATGAAATGATTTATAATTATATATTTATACACAGAAACACACACATTTATATTCATGTTTTTAACACGAGAGCCACCACAGAGTCTTCTTTAGGGGAGATAGCAGGTCAACAGTAGACGTCACATAGAAGCGGTGGACATCATCTGAAAGCTGAGAACCTGAATCAGAAATAAACATGAATTCATAATTCATTCATTATTCAAAATAAATAGTGAAAGTGTAAAGGTTTAGAACATTATAATAGCAGTATCTGATGGTCATCCCCATGCGCTGTTATGTCTCATAGGTTGTTGCAGTAGTTGTTGGGTTGATTCCATTTGTTCCACGGACTTGGTGCTAAATTTAACCATTTTTTACCACTTAAGAATTAATAAAAATGATCAATAATCCCTCCAAAACACCACATTAAGACACCAAGACCTTGAGGAACACCAGAGAAGAAGACATGCTGTGATTTGGGATCAAAAACTTTTGACATTTTGGAGATTTCTGCAAGAATTGTGTTTTTTCAGTGATTGGATGGCGAACACTTCTGTTGTATAAACTGCTTAGAAACCCCCTTATTGTCAATCTAGCGAGGAAAGCCATCCATCCTCTGAATGCTCTAGGTCTCTAGTCTGATCCATCCATCCTCTGAATGCTCTAGGTCTCTAGTCTGATCCATCCATCCTCTGAATGCTCTAGGTCTCTAGTTTGATCCATCCATCCTCTGAATGCCCAACTTTGGAGCGTTATTTATCTTCTTTCCTGACATGTTAGCATGTCATGGTTGGTACCGATGGATTCATCAGGTTTTCTAGTTTCATAAGATACCAGTATATTCACTCTAGCTCTGAGACCGAACCTGCTACAGCCTCTGAAATACAGTAAAGTCGGTGGATCTTAGCAGGTTAAAGGATAATAATAAAAGGTGATATTCTAACGATAACTTGTACCTAAAGCCTGACGTGACTTAGTCACTTTACTGTACTTATAAGTGCAAATTTGAGGTACTTGTACTTTACTTGAGTATTTCCCTTGTAGCTACTTTATACTCCATCTCAGAGTCTATTGGCTTCATTTCTCAGCGCCGCAGGTCGTGTCGGTTGTTTGTCTCCTTTTTATTTGTGATGATTTCTCCAACACTCCTTGTCTTGTTTTGACAAATAAAATCATCAATTTCTCTTTTAAAATCTCTTTATTAAGTGTAATATCCAGTGATGTGATCACATCACCACTGAGGTCTGATGATGCCAAGTGAGTCCGGGTCAAAACAAGGTCACATTTTTACCCGTTGCATCATCTTTTACTCTCTAAAGGTTCCTCCAAAGCAGCGTAAAACACGACTCAGATGGAGGTCCGGTGACGCCAAGACCTGCCGGGATAATCTAACGATCACTTAGTAAAGACGTTTTATTTTGACGGGAGGAGGGGTTAGGAGGAAGGGTGAGGTAGATTAGAGGTAGAGAGGGGGGTAAAGCGAGATAGAGGGGAGGTAATCGGGGAGGAAAAGGGGGAGAAACCCAAAGCTCTGAGGGAACAAAGAGGCATTTATACAACCAGCAGCAACAGCTGAAAACATCTTTAAGCTGAGCCGGCTGGCTGACAGTCTGCTGTGTGTGTGTGTGTGTGTGTGTGTGTGTGTGTGTGTGTACTGGTCGTGCACTTTTTTATTAACATTTAAAATATTCACACATTTAATATGTGTGAATATAACATTTATTTTGCACTACTGAATCTTGTCATTCTGCAAACCTGTCTCCTAAAAATGACGTTCCCATACAGAGAAACTACGTTGTGAAAAACGGATTTTGTCGCGGTTTACTAACGCGGTCTCACGGGAAGGCGTATAAATACCACGACAGTACACGGACATTCCACGTGTCATGAGGACGCATTTAAGCCTTTTCACGGGTCATTTGTACACCACGCAACAAAACTACGGTAACGGCTGCAGTCTGGTTTAGACAACAAAACCTCTTAGTTAGGTTTAGGAAAAACATCATACGTATGTAAACAACATAACAGAAGTACGGAAAACACATCACAAATGTCAACTTACAAAACAAACAACAGCGATACAGCAAGACAACAATCTCAACCAGCGGTCTCCTGGTTGAAAGTCCTGTGTTTGTTGGACCCAACCACCTCCCCTCCTGCTGGCCACAACTGGTCTTTCTCTCTTGTTATACTTCATCAGTAACTCTTTCCATAGTATTTGTATGCAGATGCGTTTACATTGCAGTCAGTACAGGATACAGGTTGTACAAATGACACGCGGAAATCAAGAAAAGCGTACTTATTGCACGCAAAAGGCCTTGCGCATTATCGTGGCAATTATACGCCGGTTTTATGTTTGTTTTTGACGGATCTCAAATACGTTTTTAATCGCTGTAACCGCTGTCTGTGTCAAACCATGTCAACGTTCTCTTCTGTCCGAAACTTAATAATGTAAAAAAAACATAATCATTTTAAGCCAAACCAGGATGTAGTTTTGTTGCGTTTTTTGTTTAGTTTTGTTTCAATATTCAACGTTAAACACGTTTTTAAAACTGTTTAAAACTGTTTAAAACTGCAACCCGGTCTCACGGGCAGGCGTATAAAGGAAAACGTCATGGTTGGGCTTAAAATAAGTACGTAAATTAAGTAAAACATGAACAGAAACAACGAAACACAACTACAGAAAACACGTCACAAACGTCAATAAGAAACATGGAAGTTGTGTGTTTGTTGGACCCGCCCACCATCAGTGTGTCTTTCTCTCTTTTTAGACTTCATCAGTAACTTTCAGTAGTATTTGTTTAGTATTCGTGTTTACATTGTACTCAGATATGAGCATGAATGTGTCAAAAAGTACATTTCATGACCAACTACTACGAAGTACTTTGTCCTGATGTGATGCTCCAGCTAATACTAGAAAAAGGATTCATCCTCTGGAGACCACGAACATTCACACCAACCCGCCTGGAGGGGAAACTAAAATCTTTGTGAGATCTCAGTCTTCATCTCCTCCTCCTCCTCCTCCTCTGCATCTCCATCCCTCCTCCACTCCTCCTCTCCTATCTACTTCCCTCCTTCTCTCCTTCTCACTCCCTTCCTCTCCTCCTCCCTTCCTGCCCTCCCTTATCTCCCAGCCTTCCTCCATGCCAGCTGTTGTTTTGAAGGGTCTGCAGGTCAGGACTCAGATAGGACCTCTACAGTCCTCAGTCCGGATAAATGCAGCCATTGTGAGGGGAGGAGAAAGATCTCTTGTCTTTATTATTATTCTTATTATTATTATTATTATATGCTGATTATTTCCACGGTGTTTCTGATTTATCTGAGTGTTTGGTGCTCTGTGAAGAGGAACTGGAAGAACTAAAAGAGGAAGATGTGTGCATGTCTTGCAAACCTTGAGTTAATTGTCCAAATGATTCATTATATGCATTATTCTGATCTAATATTACATTTTATGTTCATTCTAAGGTCAGCAATTCTACTTTTCCTTATGTACATCTTGATTTGTTTGAGTTGTTCTATTTTGGTTCAATGAGGAAGATGTCACAGTTTTTCTCGTGAGGTGATCGTTGGGAAAACTGTCTGATAAAGAAAAGTTGGTCGCCACATTAGGTCTCTTAATCAATATGATGGTTTATCTGACGCGCCCAAACACAAGGCTATCATCCAGGAGACCGCTGTTCATGTCCCATGCGTTAACTTTCACTTTCACTTTACCATCAGCTCCTCGTTCATGTCCTGTGTTCACAACGTCAAATAACATTTGCGCTGTAAAAACGTAGTAGTTTTAAACCCAACCATGTAGTTCTTCCCTAAACCTGACTAAGTGGTTTTGTTGCCTAAACCTAAAGTGACGCCAAGGGGCGGTATGTGACGAGTTGGGATGAGAACGTGTTGGACGGTCTGGGCGTCTGGCGGGAAGGATACATAGAGTTGGGTATCATCAGCATAGCAGCGGTGAGAAAAACTAGTAATCTTACCAGTGAATGAACATCAGATCTCTGTAGAGTCGCTCCGACAGACCCGACTATCACTAAACCCTGCAGAGACACTTTCAGCTTCCACAGCCTCGACTCAATGTGAGCTTTGTCCTCAGCATCGGGGAGGGGAAGGTGAGTCTGGGCTGTCTGAACCTCGACCTTTGAACCTGGAGGTCACATGTCCCTGGAAGCCATTTCTGACTACACAGAAACTACACAGGGCAGCTGGGAGGTCTCCAACTCAAACAGCAGTGAGAGGACAGAAGTTTTACTTTTCTCAGCGTTTTAGTTGGACAGCATTCCCGCCCGTCCGCCCTCTGCTCCACGCTTTTCTCTAGAGGCCACATCTCCAGTACAACTATCGTCAGAAGACATCGATTAGTAGCTAAACCTGAACAATACACCACCAGAAAAAAAAGATTTTAATGTAAAATTGTGTTCTTCCTTCTTTGTTTTTTGACGCTAGTTTTTTGTTGAACTTTAAAATGTCTCAACATCCTCGGCATGGATTGGGAACATGTTGCACCAACACTACTGATTGTATGCAGTCAGATGTCTGAGATCTATATCTCTGAATGGTCTGTCATGCTTCTAGCTTGTAGAAAGTGCTCTTTACTGATAGATGTAGTATGAAGGGTTTGTTTTGGAGAACATGGAGAACCAATGTGTAGGTTTTAATATCACATTACTCTTACTCTGTGGTTCCTCTTTCTTCTCTTGCTGTGGAAGCTTTTGTCCCCGCTGAGCAGAGAAAGGTGAGTTTGGTGTGTTTGACCTTTGACATACACGGAGGTCACATGTCCCCAGAGGCCCAGGGCTGACTCAGGATCAGGTTTTAATACAACAGCTTCAGCCAAGCGTAACGTATTCAGGCCACTCATTTTTTCCTGTCCTGTATGTGAACATTGGATGATGATGATGTCTGAAACAGGAAATGGGCGTCCACCTGTTTGTCTGACTCTTGGAAAACAAACAAACAAACACAAGCATGAACCAGTCGTACAAACAGTCCTAACGTTCTTAAGCGACACGTACAAACTTGCATTCACCAGTTTTCTTAAAATTTTCTCCGAGGCAGGAATGAAATCCACAGATGGTCCAGACCCGTCGTCCACTTGACATCATGCATGTTTATTCACACATAACAAGTTCCGATAATTTGTGCCATACATTGTCTGTTGAGTGAACGGCTGCGTTCGAAAAGTCAAAAAATGACGTCCTAACGTCTTTTCCTAACCACTTCTCCCCGACCTTGATGGAAATCGTCATGAGGTCAGGGAAAGATCAGAAGGAGAATTCAGAAGGACTTAGGAAAAGACAACCGCGGTGTTCAGAGAATCCGACTGCACTTTCATTATCAGCTCCATGATGATGATGATGATGATGATGATGCGACGGCGGCAGATGTTCGTGACGCGGGTCTGCCGTGGTGGAACTACAATGTTCTGATGACGGACGACAAAAGGCGCTGCTTTACCACCGCTCCTCCTGCTGCTGGAACACTGAACACCAACATATAATACAGATTATTTTACCTTAAACGTGGACAACCGGTGAAAAATATCACTTCATTACCAGGAAGGGACTGAAATAAACAAAGGAGTCACCTACAGGCTAAACGTTTATATCATAAATATTGAGTTATGGTTGAGTAGAACCATTAAATGAATACTTCTTCCTACTCGGACGTAATATTTATTTATGTCGATTATTTGTTTGCTATATGTTTACTGTTCATTTTATTGTTGTTTTTTACTTATTTGTTACATCTTCGAAATAAATAAATAGAAATAAAGTGAAACAAAATGGTCATCCTCTCATTTATCAACATGAATCCCAATTAGTAGATGACTGTATGAAGATAATTTGCAAAATAGTGTTTGTTTTTATGAACGGTCGAATGGTGCGTCTCTCTAGAAGTTATATCTTATCACTTCATACCACTACTGACATTTATTATGTTTTCGTCTGCTGGTTTCTGACAGGATGAACGTTTCTTTTTACTCTTCGGTGAGGTTTTTGTTTGAATGAAACTTGCCCACAAAACGGAGCAGAACGGGCCTCCTCACTGGGATTGGAGGGTTAATTATGTTAATGATCAGATGCTGGGCTGCTCATCAGCAGGTGGCGTTCATCAAGTCCAAACGAGCAGCAGGTTGGTGCCGTTGAGTTAGTGAGCTGAGCTCTGACATATAAAAGCAGAGCGGATAGAGCACCGACAGACATGCAGCACAAGGGCTGTTACTCTAAACCAGCGGTCAGCAGCCTTCACTATCAGAAGAGACATTTTAGCCACAAAACATGTGATCATTGTGATGAAGGTAACTCAGTTTATAGTCTGAGTATAGAGTATATCAGTCTAATGCAGTGAGGGCCAAAGAGACAATGGACTACGGAGTATTAGGGCCACATTGAGGGAAAACACATCTGAGATTTACAGAATAAAGTCAGAATATTACGAGAATAAAGTCATAACTTTACGAGAAAAAAAGAAAATAACATGGAAAATTACTACTTTATAATATTAAGACTTTATTTTAATAATATTATGACTTCTTTATTCATTTCCATTATTATAAATCCACAGGGAGAGGAGCTGAAGAGCCGCAGGTTGCTGACCCCTGGCCTAATTTAATACAAACTCTTAACAACCAAGACATTTAGATTCATGTGTTGGATAGATAAATAGACCGAGCACATGAGGAAATCTGTGTGTGCTGCATCGATAGTGTGCAATACTTTAACTTAGGACTCAGGGCAAACATTTGATCTTTCTTTTCTATTTTAGTGCTTTTTAAAAAGAACAATTGAGTCCCAGCGGACTCCGGTCCAAAGCACCCATTTCCTGCAGATAAAACAGAAAACAATGATTTGAGGTCATTAGGACCAAATTGATTGACAGAGTCATGAAGTAAAGCACCTGTGGATGGGTGCAACAACACAAGCGTCCCGTGTTCCCAAGGTCACATTCGAACTATAAAAACAGTCATTTAAAGGCCAAAGGTGTTGTTTTGTTCCTAAACCTAACTAAGAGGTTTTGTTGCCTAATCCTAAACAAGTGTTTTAGTTTAATTCTCAACGTTAAGCGTGTGTTTACTGCGACCGAAAAGTGACGCCGAGGGGTCGTTGAGTACGTGTTGATCTGATGTCTGGGTGGTCGAGGCGTCACAGGCAGGAAGTGACCGGCAGCTCAACGACTAAGTTCAACTCGAGCAGTTAAGTCGAGCCACGGGGCTCCGAGTGAACAATGAACAAAGATCCTCGTAATGTGTCACCTCTGTGATGTAACCTCTGCTTTCCTTACCGGCCTTTCAGTCAGGATATGGACAAGTCAAGCAGCAAAGCCTCACCACTGTGCCCAGTGAGTTACGTCTAAGCCCCATTCAGCAGCTCTCAGCCGGGAGGAAGCTTCCTCTCTCTTTACATCTGTGTGCTGACGGAGTTTAAGGTGCTTTCAGACGGCGAGCGTCTGCTGCTGCGTCTGCTGCGTCTGCGTCTGCTGCTGCGTCTGTTGCTGCGTCTGCTGCTGCGTCTGCTGCTACATCAGTGTTCAGTGTTTTCAATGGACGGTACCATACTCTACAAGCTGCTGCTATCCACCCACACTTAAAGAGACGTCAACGGTAACTATAGTGGTTAGAATGCCAAAAATAACGTGACGCCAAGCCAAGGGCTGAGGGGCGTGACGCCAAGCCAAGGGCCACGGGCCATGACGCCAAAGGGCGTGACGCCAAGCCAAGGGCCAAGGGGCATGACGTCAAAGGGCGTGACGCCAAGCCATGGGCCAAGGGGCGTGACGCCAAAGGGCGTGATGCCAAGCCAAGGGGCATGATGCTGAGGGGCAGGACGCCGATCCAAGGGCCGAGGGGCATGACGCCGAGGGGCGTGACGCCAAGCCAAGGGCCAAGCCAAGGGCCAAAGGGCGTGACGCATTGTGCGTCCATTTATTTGAATGACTTTATTTTGTTTTTTTAACATTATAATTTGGAAATAAAATTGTGACACCAGACCCTGTCTTTGGATTCGTTTTTAAATAATGTGCTTGAAATGCATTTTTTCTGCCTTTTAGACGCAAATCCATTTAAAGGCCGGTCGTTGGTGTTAACGTCACTGCTGTTAACGTCACTGACTATACACCTTTTCAAACGTGACAACATAAACATTATAAGTGGGCTTTGTATTTCCTGTTGCAGTGGTTGTTAATACAGTAGCTGACAGGAAGTAAACTTGAACCAAAGTCGAGCTACAGAATGGCAGTGAAAAGGTCTACAAGTGAAAATGCTGTTTTTGAAAGGCTAAATGCCAACAAATATGGATTGAAAGAGAATAGTTTGTTGTAAACACCAGCTCACCGGTTTGATTTGAACGGCCACCGCAGCCGTTAGGTGTCTGAATTATACTGAGTTTATCTCTGTTAACATTTATTATTGAAGGAAAGCAGAAAACTTCATAACTTTAGTGTAAAGCTTTCACATCTTGATATCCTCTGGCATATATATATATATATATATATATATATATATATATATATGTATCCTTATACTTTCGCCTCACTTTTATCCGTCAGTACAAACTCTCCGCGGCACGTCAGCCTCTTCCTCCCCGATGACCGTGAAACCAGTAGAGACGTGGAGGCTCGCGCTGAAACACAAGGCCGACATCCTGCTGTGAATAATGTGCTAATTAGATTTGGCCTGTGGTCGTTGCCGTAATCAAATCTATCCGGTTCTGCGGAGCCGAGAGGATGAAACCTGATCTGAAATCCCAAATATGCAATCTGGTTCCTCTCAAGTCCTGGCACGCTGCGCCGTCTGTGCACCCCGAGAGTGAGTGAGTGAGTGTGCTGTACATGTGTGTTTATTATTGTGTGCATATGGGTCTTTCCTACTGTGCTCTATTCTACTCTAACACTAGCTGAACTCTACTCAGCTTTACTCTGTTTTCTTTTCTACTGTGCTCTATTCTACCAGTCTTTATGTCGACTAAATAAAGCTCTAAAATATACCAGGACTGTCCATTTCAGAATGATATATATTATATTACAGTCATTTAGCGTGCAGTAACAACGGCGTTCTTGCTTTTGGCGTGTCATTTGTATGCCATGTAGTCTGTACTGTCTGCAATGTAATACGCTCCGCTCAGAGTTAGTGCCGTAGAATAAAACCTGCGTACGCAGGAGTACGTGTCGCGTTCGTTGAGTTATTTTGAAGTGACGTTAATCAACGTTTGTGACGTGTTTTCCGTTCTTCTGGTACGTTGAGGCTCGTTGAGATTGCACGCCGTTTAGATTTGTGTACGACTCGCTCTAACGTTATGCACACAACAGTAGTAGCAGTAGTAGTAGCAGTAGTAGTAGCAGTAGTAGTAGTAGTAGTAGTAGTAGTAGCAGTAGTAGTAGTAATAGTAGCAGTAGTAGTAGTAGCAGTAGTAGTAGTAGC
>CAKAOH010037070.1:0-14065 GCA_916701665.1 Sebastiscus tertius | reverse complement strand
CTATCCATCTATCTATCTATCTATCTGCCTATCTATCTATCTGTCTATCTATCTATCTATTTGTCTATCTATCTATCTATCTATCTGTCTATCTATCTATCTGTCTATCTATCTATCTATCTATCTATCTATCTATCTATCTATCTATCTATCTATCTATCTATCTATCTATCTATCTATCTATCTATCTATCTATCTATCTATCTATCCATCCATCCATCCAGGGATGATAATAAATCTAAAATAAAATTATATTGATTTGTGGTGTACAGGAATTGCGAACAGGAATGTAGTGAATGTATATGTGTAGTGAGATGTCATATATATGTACAGCGGTGTAAACAGTAAAGGCAGAGTCACAGTATAAAGGTAAAAGGTAAAGCAGACTCTACATAATAAGTAGGTGGTGTATCTCATGTGATTTTGGGGGGCTTGCAGGGAGTGATGAGGTCCGAGCACAGAAACCACATATATAAAAATCTGTGTGGGAAAAGTCAGGAAAACATAGAGTGCTCCGGGGATGACGTATTTCTGTGTAGGCCAACCAGGAAGCTAGCATCGCCCTGGTTCCCTCGACAAAAAAGCCAATGGGATTTATCCATTGGGTTTTGGATTATTGCAGAAAAACAAGGTCTGTAGCAAACACATGTTAATGATACTTACATGTTTTGTTCAGCAAGATAATCTCCACAAATGAACACGACTTTTATGATTTTTGAAGTGTAAATGCAATCGTCAGAAGTAAAAAGCTAACGTTAGGCTTAAAACGAACTACACCGCGGTCGCATGAGCACACAACGACGCTGTTAAGGTGGACGAGTCGACGTGATGATGTTTAGTAGTCTCATTTAGACACTTTTTTAAAAACACGTAAAAGCTTCAGAATGAGTGGGGTATTTATTGATGTATTTTATATCATAAAACAAAATGTTAAAATCTCTTCAGCTTGTGTTAACCACAGACCTTATTTCAGGCATCTAACTAGAAACCCATTCAAAAAAACCCATTGACTTCCAGACGAGGGAAGCTAAAGTGTTAAAATGTTAACTCAATTCCTGGTATTAGGACTCATTCCTGCACCACTCTTTAGTCTATGGTCCAATCCCAATGTCCCCACTAAGGCCTTAAGCCCTGAACCCTCACTTGAACCCACTTGACTGACATCACCTGGTACATGTTTGAGTGTGAGAGGCTGCGGGGGCTTGAAACAGTATAAATATGACTGGGACAGCGGCGACACATCCCATTACCTCGACAACGGCAATTGTGGGTTTATATTTAACGTGTTTTTACTGCCTGATTTTAACGTCTTCCAGGCTCTTGCCCTACGAGACGAAAGGTTAACTGTCAAAAAATCTATTTACTTGTTTTGTCAAACTTCATTAAGCAAAATTAAAAGAACTGGTTGATGAATAAACCAGGCGTGTAATATATAGCCTACCCATCTTAAAACCTTAATGTTAATGTTTCTGTATAACTTTAAATATGCCTGGCTGAACATCCATGTGCAACATCCTCCTTGTTTATCTACCTCCTTTTTTTTCCCCCCTGGTAACCATGGTAACCCTGTATTTAACATCACAACACTATGGATTGTGGATATTTACCTCAGGCAAAATGTACAGAAATGTAGACTAATGGAAAGTGTTCATAAAGGGCTCAAAATATCTGCGAGAGAGCCCTCAAGGACTTGATGTTTTGACATTGGGATTGGGCCTAAATCTGTTCCTGGGAAAACAGGAAATATCAGGAAATATCATTTTGCTTCTCACTGCCTATTGCTGCTTCATGCTTTTAGCCACTGTTTGATGCTGCAGCAAAAAATGATACTAACAAGTAGAGCAGAGCAGAGCAGAGCAGATCCCCAAGAGATCCAAGAGATGGTGAGAGCAGAGCTGCAGGCGTCACCGGGCCTCACGCTAAACTAAAAAGAAGACACTAATGAATAAATTAAGATTGTGTGAAGCCCACTAAATTAACATTATATAATGGTGTTCTTCTACTAAGTTGTTCTTTTCTATTGGATTTCTGTGTGCACAGCAGGGCAAAACAAGGAAGGAGGAATGAGGAAAATGATCAATAAGCTGTGATGTTGTACAATACCCATGTTACATACAGTTCATACACGACCTTCGGTTGCAGACACGTGCTGGATGAGCTGAGAGATCTGACAGGGTCATAACCGAGAAGCACGTCAGAGGTGTACCGTGGACCGTTACCATAAAGACATCTATTATAAGACGTGGCTGCCTTTAGTCCTCAATGGAAGACCACCAGAAAGAGACGCTGCGATAACGAATAACGCAGCACGAACAAGTGTTACTCATCACTGTGTCAAACAGACACAGCATGTGTTAATTTCTCTCACACATTGCCATCAATGTGTCCACTGGCATGTGGAGTCTGGTGTGTGACACTGGAATAATTATAGTGTCTTTTTTTAGCAGTTTGCATTTTATACTTTCACATTTTCCCTCTTTTATGAGCAGCCTGTTTTCCCGCTCTGATTTCTAGAAGTGTCTAGAGAAGCAGTGTTGTGATGTGTGTAGTTGTGAGAGGAGATGAACTGTGGATTTCCGAGAATCATCATTTTCATTCAGAAAACTGACGCCAAAGCTACTGACTTATTTATTTATTCATTTATTTATTATCTCTATTTTATTTATTATTTCTATGTTGTGTCTTTCTTCTTCTCATGTCTTTCTTTTGTCTTTTATTTTGAAGTAGTCTGTGATGTTCAACTGAGATTATGTAACCAGAAAGAAAATATAAAAATAAGACTGCTGCGTTCACAATAAAGCAACAGAACAACACATTCTTATGTACAGGTACAGGTTTTTCTCTTGCAATCATGAAATAACAGCAGATAATCCGCACTAAAAACATCGCCATTATCAGAGAAGTTGGATGTGCTACCGCTGAGGGAACAACGCTACTTACTAAAACACACATTTTGCACTCAGATGAATCAAAGTGGGGTCAGAGTGGGTGTTCTTTTCCGTCAATGCTTTATGTGATGTAGCTGGGGAAATTAGGCCTGTTAGGCTGGAGGTGATTGTAGAAAATATCTACCCAACTGACAACCTTGACAGAGTCTTTGTCGGTGCTGCGGTTGCTCTGGAAACCACGGCGCAATTAACCTTAGAGATTGTTTAAGGGTATAGTCATGTTTTCACAGTTTTGAAGCTGCAGTTTTTCATTAGTTTTGCTGTAAAAGGTTAAAAATCTGTGTATAAAATGACTAATAAGTAGAAGTTTTGTAGATGCTGTTATGATCTGTGACTACATTGACGCCACGTAGACATAAACAGCAAACAGCTCAAGATGTGAGCTCTTCAGGTTTTACTATTTGATAAACAATTACACCTCCAAAGTGCCAAAGGGGAAATGAGATTTCTATGTTTGGTTACAGTCGGCTGATTGTTCCACCTAATGTGAATCCTTCGTTACTGAAATAGGCTGCAACTGCAAAAGTGCATTTAGGCTATCAGTGGTGAGGATTTGATGAAACAGCGTGAAGCTACAGCAGCACAAGGAAAAGCTAATAATCTGAGCTCATAAAGAGAAAGAGAGAAACCTTGGAGGAGGCAATCACTGCTCTCCAAGGATGGCTGGAGATGGTATTGAAGCTGTAGATGGATGTGATTGGTTTATAAGACAGATAGCGGAGTTGGTGCACTGATATTCTCTATAGGTTTGGTTGGTACAACTATCTACGTAACATGAAACATTCGAGTTTTCTTCATATCCCCGCAGACCCCAGAGGTCTACTTTTAGTCATATCCCACAGGTGCTTTATTATCATCCCAATCTTTCATAACTTTGGCAATCAATTTGTTCCTAATTACTTCATATTTTCTTTTTCCATTTTAATTAGTGCTTTGAAGAAAGACCAGTGTATTGGGGTCCTGGGAGACATCCAGTCAAAAGCATCCAATTACAGCCTATGCTGTTAAAATATTTAAAATAGAATAAATAAAATGGGTAACACTTCATTTTACAGGTCCGCAAACTTCATGGTAATTAGGTGATAATTAGCAAGTAACCTATTTGACATTTCTCTGGAATTACTGCCAGATTACCCCAATATTTACCTCAGAATTTACCTCAAAATTACTTAATTATAAACATTATTTAATATTATATTCTGCTATTTCCAAATAGCTGAAATTTCTTTAAAAACTCCCTGAATCATGACATCAGCTACCAGGTTACATTTGTGTAGACAATAAGTAACACAATGGTGAGATCTGTGCCTGATCAGAAGTGTCTTCTATTAGTTTTCCACCTCTGATGAAGAGCAGCGCACAGCTGCTTCTCAAGCCTAAGGGCCCTATTTTAACCATTATATGCTATTTTAGCATATAATTATTAAATAATGTTTATAAAAAAGTCATTTTTTTTATCAATTTTGAGGTAAATATTGGGGTCATTTGGCAGTAATCCCAAAGAAATTTCAAATAGGTTACTTGCTAATTATCACCTAATTACCATGAAATTTGCAGACCTGTAAAATGAAGTGTTACCCCCAAAAGCAACCTATGCAGTTAAAATATTTAAAATAGAATAGATAAATAGTTTTCCATGGGTCCTAATTTAAAGTATGACTCACTATCAGGGAGGTAGGGGTGCTCTGTCAGTCACTGTGAAGGAGACAGACACAGATTACCTCATGTGCTCTGTCTATTTTCATTTTACACAATATGCAAATTAACTTTCCTAATAATAATTATCAGTTTTTTTTTTTCTTCAGATGACATTAATTACACAACTAATAATGTTTTCAGAAGAAATAAGTTGACATTTTTGCTATGATTACAGTAGTTCATTCATGGGGTCCCCAGTTGGTAGTCCTTGTATGTTTAATAGGTTGGTAGGAAGAGGGTTAATCAAATAGTTAAATTACCAAAGTTACACACATCAACAACAGCATCGGGGCGTCAGATAAGAAAACACTTCTCGTTGTCGATGGTGAGACTGAAAACCATCCAGGTTCAGTCTCTCCAGCTGCTTCTCTCTCATACAGCGTATGATTGTTGAGGTAGTAATTGATCATGAGAATTAAGTAATATCAAGTACTTTAACACACTCAGTGAGAATCAATAACTGCCATTTGCTGTTTGCTTCAGCTTCTTTTGATGATACATCTCACAAGTACACCCATTTACTGTATGTGCAATCTGACGATGCTGCCAGAGGAATAAAGAGCTAAAATTACTATAATCATCATAATTACGTAGCGGTTTAATAGTGAGTTCATCTTGACACTTTGTGCAGTGAAATGTGTTTAAAATAGGACACTCTCATCATGTAATACGACAGGAAACTGACCTAAGCTCCTACTCAAAAACTCTTACACTTCTGTGTGTGGATCAGCCTCTTGTGTGCTCTATTGCATAAAACCAGTATATCCATTTCAGACCTTTATATCCAACCTGACTCCTCAGTCGATTAAGGTTACGAACTCGTGCCTCTGTGACTCAAAGGAGGAGGTGAATGAAATGAATGGCGGTCAGCGTGTTGCAGAGATCTCATTCACAGTAGCAAAAAGAAACAACAGGTAGCAGGATGAAGCCGAACAGCATCTTTGAGAGGTGTGAAATAACTGCGTCAAAACACCTGCAGTGCAGCTGTGTTCACTACACACACACTAACACACACACACTAACACACACACACTAACACATACACACACACACACTAACACACACACACAGCTGTTAAAGATTTAAATTTAGCTTGAAAACCTAACTAATGGTTATTTCTTTGCTTTAACTCCACAAGGTGCTTAAAGGGAATGACTAATCCGTGTGCCCATATCACCAAAAGAGGCTCGTTAATCAATCTAGTTCTGCAAATAACAACTTATTTTCATTGTCGATTAATCTGTTGATTATTTTCTTGATTAATCGATTAGTTGTTTGGTCTGTAAAATGTCATAAAATGGTGAAAAATCAGTCAATTTTGACTTTTTTTTCTTAAAAAATGACTCAAACCAATTATCAAAACAGTCGATTTAATAGTTGACAACTAATCGATTAATCGTTGCAGCTCTAAATCGATCATTAGTCCAATATGAGCCTGTGGGTTGAGCGCTCTACTGGCATGAACATGAAGGAGCACCACTAACACAACACTGCAGCATCAGCCTTATTTGCTCTAAACACCCTGCTCATTTAAACAGCTCTCCCTGAGTATGAAGCATTGATTATCTTCTATGAGCCAATGAAAAAAAAAGCAGGACAATTCCTCCGGGGTAATCTGCAGGAAATTGATTATCATTTATCTAATATATAAATCAATATGTAAACAGACGAGGAAGGGAGAGAGAGCAGTGTTCATGTTTTTGCTGGTCATTCAGCAGGATTTCACAGTTAAACAGTTCTCTTCAAACACCATTTAGTTCTGTTTCTACATTCAGAAAACACATTGATCCACAATTCATTCTCTGCGTATCATCCGATATGCTTGTCCAAACAGCTTTGGTGGAAGAATCTCTGAGATAAACACAGCATATTAAATATTATCAGTGAAATAAGAGTGCCCCCTTCAGTCGGTGACGTGACACTGCAGTTAAAAGTCAAAACAGATGCTGTGGCATTCTGGGATTTAAAGCGTGTCGGGGGAAACCTTTAAATTATGCTCCAATGCCAACATGCTGATCTAAATGATAACGAAAGTCAATAACACTCAAGTGCTGGTTTATTGCATGTATTTATTGTCCAGGTACCTTTAAATGGTAACCATGCTAGTTAGTGAACAAAAAACAGGTCCAGGGTTCTGGATGTGCTGACTGGGCTGCTGGTTGATGACAGATTTAACTTGTACATATTTACATAGAAAAAGGTGGAATAGTGACAGACATTAAAACAAGAAAGACAAAATAAGAATTTTAAAAAAAGTCTAAACAAAAGAAATGTAAGAAAATCCCCGGTATTTCTGTCCCACACAGCAGACATCATTAGCATAGTAATAAAGGCACTCTGATGTTTATTATATACATTGATCTTAAATAAGGGAACTTTTGGGGCTTTCACAGTAAGAATCATAACAGATTTGATACTCTATATTTCAAAAGAAATAAACAATGAAAATACTTTTAGTATTTAACTTGACCATGTGCTCAATAATGTATAATTTAACAGACACTGGAGGCAAATGCAGTAAATATATTAAACTGATTTAAGTTAAGAATCTAAAAAAAAAAAAAAAAAAAAAAAAAAAGGCAAACAGCATCTCAATAAAGGAGATATTCCTTATTCTGGGTTTCTATGCAACGGCACATACGATACACTCTGGCTTCAAGGTCTACTTATCTTTCTGCCTATTATTCCATAACAAAAGGCTTTTATTATAGCACATTCCTCACTATGGACTCCAGCACAATGAAGAGGTGCAGAATAAAAAAACACGGTGGCCTTGAATCTTAATGTCACGTTGCTTCCCCCAGCATGATTTTTTACTTTCATTTCAGTTTGTGCTATTCCTATGCAAAAGTTTCATTCACACCGCCAAATAGAGGGGACGGGAAACACAAATTGGCTTTTCGCGATAATAAGAAGGTCTACATGTCCTGAAAAGCTCCATGAAGTGCTCCATATGAATGTGATGCTGATGTTCATAACAACGATGCGCATCAGAAAACTGCAATCACATTGCAAAGAACATTCTGGTCTTCCAGGCATGAGCTTCAATGATTTAATATATGAATAACGAGGATAGCAAATAATAAGTGCAGTCAGAAAATGAAGGGGAATTCAAGAGCGTGCTTACACTACCTAATGCTTTTTTTTTCTCTTTGGTGTAACGTGATCTATCAAAAGTAGATCATTTGCTCTAAACAATTCATTCCTTCCAGGCACAAGATGCAGCTGTGATAAGCTAGAGAAGGCTACAGATCGGAGCTCTTAACCGATTGATCAACTAAGCAAGTGATTCAAAGTGTAAAGATGGTAAGTTGGGAATCGCAGGTGTGAACATGTACGGACCTCGAAGCTGGAGAAAATAAACTTGATGTAAACGTAATAAACGTAACATTTCTGTGACTGTTATTAGCCCTCCTCTACTCTGACGGTAAAATAGAGCACTTACAGTATGTTTAAATATGCCTTTAATGTGACCTTCATTGCACAAATATCAACGTTTGATAGTATTCTGATGACATTCACTGGCCTTCTCATTCAAATGCGGTCATATAACTTCTGTTGAACAGGTTCAAGCAGCCTCTCTGCACTGCGAGCATGACCTCGAGTGTGCAGGTCTGCAGATGAACAACGGCGACCTCTAAAGCTGAAGGTAGTACTTGACTTTAGAAACTGAAACCCAAACAGCATCTTTCAGTGTTTAACTGGAAATAGAAAAGAAAATCAAGCTAACTGGCCTCCGACGAATAACTGTTTTTGAAATATTCATTCATTGGCACTGACTATTTAAAAAAAAAAGTCTAATTACTCATCCATAATCAGGATTCATCATCAGAATTGTAAAACGTAAGGTTTTACAACCTGATTGTTTTGCAATTTCCCTACATTATCTCTTTAAGTTGGATTTTTAAGTTCAAAGTTTAAGTTACTGAGTTAATGAATATAAATGTAGTTTTTGGATTGGGGGAACCAACTTGCATAGATATTCACCTTGTGCTTTCCAATCATAATTTGTCTTTCCAATCTTTTTTTTTTACAGTACTATTGCATCTATTGTGTTATTTTCAACTGGGTTGGGTAAAAACAATGCAGCAGAAGACTGTACATAAACATAGCCACTGGCTACATTCACATGCAGTAAACACCAAATAACCAGCAAAATGAAACAACCTGCACAATATGCAGTAATGCAACTAGGCATGGGACGATATGAAGATTTAATGGCACGATTATCCTATTTGCTAGAATAACTGCAAGTCATGCTATTATCCTGATAATCATCAAAATAATGGAATCACTTTAACTTACATTTGACATTATTTTTATTGTATCACAGAAGGGACAATGAATCATAATCATAAATCATAAGGTCTCCCTGCTTAAATAAAGGATAAATAAATTTGAAAAAATAGCAAATTAGCAATAGAGTCTGTTCCTTCTTACATGATAATTCCTGTATTTTTTTTAAATCAGTCTCTGTTTTTCACTTCTCTACCATGATAGTGATTTTTCAAGTCACTCGTGAGGATATTCACGATAATAGAAATTCCCCACTCAACTTATTTTGAGTGTTTTTATCGCGATCTGTGATAAAATCTTATATCGTTCCATGCCTAAATGCAACCTAATAAAACAGCCCTACAACAAATAATAATTTTGTGTGTTTCTTATATGCATAACAACACCATCACAACATTTGAGCCTCAAAAAAGACCATAAATCCTCTCCTGCAGTGTCAAAAATGACCATAATCTTAAAATAAAAGTACCATTTTAAGACACTGGGCTGTTGTGCTGGATTACAGTAGACTGTACAGGGGTTTCCATTTTTCTGGTCACTCATGTTTGATGCTTTAGAGATTCATGTTACGCTGAGACATAGTCAGTGGCATATAATCCGATGAAAGTGCAGCCTGATTGAATACCACAAAATAAAGTACTGTTAAGTGAAGTATTAAAAGCACTAAGAAGAGCACAAACATTAGAGTCCAGAGGGCTCTCATACAGTGAATAGAACAAACAAAAATCAGCCCTAAAAAGGATTTTGATCGTCTTCAACAGGAGCGATGCTCCTGCTTCCATAGGATTGAAAATGAGCATTTTTAAATACTTAAATAGATATAAAATTTTGTTATCTTTTAAAACAAACTGTACACATCTGTTACCAATACATATAAAAAAAGACAAGTGTGGTTACTTTAGAAAGGACACCCTCTGATACATCATATCAAAAATATGTAGCTTTAGTAGCACTTTTGTTCCTTCATTTATCTAGTAAACATTACAATGCTACATTACACTCCCAAGAAGTGAATGAGGTCTTTTTTTCTTCTAGTCCAACGTCTCTGCAGTGGTGCTACCGAGTCACAAGTCGTCCATTGTGACCACTGCTTGATCTTCAACTCTAGATCCACTTCTACTGTATCACTTTCTTCTCCGCTCTCAATCCTAAAACACTTCCTCTTCACCATCCAGTCGCTCCATCACACGCTGCCTTCCTCTTCCAACGTGACCTTCAATCGATTTTTTCCACTTTCCCGATAATCTTCTCCTCAAAGATGGGCAAGATAGCGTCATCTTCACGTACCTCTTCGAACACCACCCCGCAGTCAAACTCGTCGCTTACCTTCTTGAAATAATATCTAAAAAGAAGGCGAGGAACAAAGTCAGCTTCTCCGGGTTAAAAGCTGTGAGCTTTACTGACACTGGGCCTCATTCACCAACAAGAAACTTATTCCCCACTTAAAACCCACTTACGCAGTTTTCACAAAGACTCTGACATTCACACAATACTTTCTCATTTGGGAATCTGTCCACACTCAAGAGCACACATTTACGCACATTTGAATGTGGACATATTTGTGCAACATAAGCGATTATTGCGTTTTCTTCAATTCTACAGTTGCATAAAATATAATTTAAATTATCATATTTTCATTATTTATAATATTTTAAATAATTATTTATGGTCTTTTGTCGTCCACTTCCTGCAGAAGTACCTCCACTTCAGAACCATTCAGTTTTTTTTTTTACGTTTGGAGTCCGGTGATCTACCCTCTTCAGACTTTTGTTTGGCCGTTTCAATTCCTGCGTGTGCACACGGCCCTGCAGTCTCATGCCCTTTTATGGCATTTTGGCAGAGCGTTGACCTGCTAATTAGGATCAACTGCTTTCAACTTACAAGGACAATGGGACTCATCATTATAAGAACATAGGTATACGAACAATTCTGCAGTTTAAGAACACGTCGTGAATCTGGCGTAGATTGATGAATGAGGCCCGATGTGCACAACAATGGTTCTATACTATAGTATGAGATGATCAAGTTTTAAAGATTTCAGATTCACTTGGGGAATCATTTTTAATCAGTACATCATGCTATAATTCGTCACGCCCCTATAAATTGTCAAAAATGTGGCGTTCAGTGTCTCGTTCACGGACACATTGACATGCAGAAATAATGACCCGGGATCAAACCGCCAACCTTGTGATTAAAGGACGAGTCTTTCTAACTACTGAGCCACAGCCGCCCCTGATGAACTACGGCCTTTCAGAGTTAGAAATTCAATTGCATCTACTTAAAGATGATCACAAATGTGTTGCCATCTTTTTAGTCAAAATTCTGACCTTTAATCATAATATTCAAGGACTCCAATTATTGTTATATCTTGGAGTCTCAAAGCAAGTTGTGTTGCAGACAATACAATCTTAATGCAATCCTGCTCAGTGATTAGTAAAGAATAAATTTGGTTGTGATACATCTCTCAGGTTCTGTGCATAGACGTCAAACAGCTCCATAAATCTCACCTGTAATTTCCTTTCTTTGTTAGCAGCTCTTTGAACTGGCCCAGTGTGACGACCCTCCCTCTGACAGACGTCCTGTACGGTATCAGCTCCTCACAGAAGTAATACGCCACAGTGATATTTTCACACGGCTGCTTTTTAGTGGCTTTGTGTCTGCAAATGGAGAAGACAGAAACCTATTAAGAAAATGTGAAGTGTTCCCCGTTATTAAAGTCCACACTTCAAAAGTTATGAAGAATAATTTTCACAAATGAAAAAAGGTCCCTAGCTTGGAAAATTGTCTTTTAAAATGGGTCATGATTCTGAACTTAATAAAAAAAATAATAATTTCCTGACATTAACAAGCAGCTGTCTCTACTGACAGTAAGTCCTGCACTTTGTGAAAGGGTTTTTACATAACCCCTAAAAATAATGAGGAACTCAAAATCAATCTCTCTAATCAATATGTGCAATTACAGATACTGAAGAGCGAAGAGAGAAACAATCAAACATCCTCTTTCTGGTTCACATGCTGACTGATTGCTAACCAGTGAGGAAAAAGCAGCGTCCTTCAATAATCCCTTCTGGAGGAAGCAACACCGAGGCTCTCTAAGGACAGCTTGTATAGATAGAAAACAACAATAACATGGTAAACAAGGAAACTGACAAGCACAGTTTCAACAGAATGTACAGGTAAAAACTGCACAGATGAAGTGGAGCTAGAGCAGAAAACAAACCACGGTAGACAATTTCTGCTATTTTTTGTACTTTGGAAGAAAACAGATCATGATAAAAATTGTTGACAGCGAAGTCTGTTATCGACAGACATGTCAAACCGGAGAATGGGTGTTATGCTTCCGCAACAGCTATCAACTTTAACGTTATGTGAGCGGCGACCGTGAGCTAGCCAGTGGGGCACGCTCACTAATGCGTGGGCGGCCCGCCTATGTCAACAAAGCACGGAGAAGCTCTGATTACAACACACACAGAGAGAGAGAGAGAGACTTCATTCTCTGCTCAGGTATACATTACTCCTCTATATCTTTACATGGCAAATAGTTGTTGTTGTGCTATATTAATGCTCTGGATAATCGTATACAGAACCATTAATTTAGCTTTTAATACGCTTGCAGCTGGGCATAAGTCTGCTGATGACACATGGCAGTTTAAGTTGAAGTAAATGGGTGTACTCTGGTATTCATGACTCCCTCTGAGTGGGAGAAAAATGATGATCTTACCAGCAGCCTTTGGGTGTGCCAGGGTGCACTATGAGATAATGTTATCCTTCGGGATCTCAAATGTTTTTAGCCTCACATCTTTTGTATGAACTTGAACAACCACATAACTGCATCTGTTTTTGCCACTGGAAAGTATTAGCAAGTGACATTACTAGTTATACGACAGGCTAGTCGGAGAGTGATCGAGGTACTAAGAGTTTCAGATATAAATGTATCTTTACCCCCAGTTGTTTATTGTTACTACATTTATAAGGTTACCCTGCTTTACTGGCATGTGTGTTGCTGCTCTAGCTATTCAAATTCTATACTTTTATATCCTCTTCTTGTGACTCAAAATACCACCAGAACAAACTCCTGCAGCTATCTTTCAGACATTTTGGAGCTAGGACACTGGAGGTACTGAAGGGTTCAGTCCGTCGTGATCCAGGCACACACCGCGTCCTGAACCCCAGTCCTCACAGGTCTGACCGGAGGCAGTGCCACGTACTCTGTCTTTCATCTGCCTCTTAACACAGTTCCCTCCATCTGTTAAAAACCCATCTGAGAGGGCAGTTACACATCAAACAGAAACATGTTTCTGACAAAACATCAAAAAGCAGACTCTCTCCCCAAGAACACAGAAATGATACACTTCCTCTGCGATTCCATGAGGAAATAAGCAGCAAGGGATCTGATATGTTTTCTACCATCTAGTCTGATCCTAGTTATTTATGACAGGGTGGAGAAATAATTCAGCTTACAGCACGGACACTGAAAATAGTCTTTTCTCACTGGCTTGCCAGGTGTCTGTTAAAATCATAGATGGCTGCGATCAACAGTTTAACCACTGCTCTAAATAAATATGCAAATGAATCAAAACTTGACATGACACCATATTAAAACAAACTCAAGGACAGAGTGTGGGACACTACATAATGACACAACACACAGAGGAAGGGATTAGGAAAAGGAATGGCTCATTACTGATGTTTAAATGAACAAAAACATACAGTTCTGGGTAAACTAAACTGCCAGTAATGAGAATGGGGAGTGAAGTGGGTTGCTGTGATCTATATGGGAAAAGTTACTGGACATACTCGGGCTGGGAGAGCTCGCTGTCAGAGACGGCGGGCACCATGCTGAGCGGAGGGAACAGTGCCGGCCTGACTGCGGTGCGACCCCTCTGGATCACCTCCATCACATACCTGAGGGACCGAACAACTCCAGTAGTTAGACACAGACTGGAGGACACAAGCTAGAGAACAAAAGGGTAACTGTTTCATTTTAACTCAAGAAAAAAAAAAGGCTTCTTCCCCTCTTCTTCAAGTTAAAGCTGAAGAAGGCGAGATTGGAGCAAATATGATTAAAATATATATATATATATATATATTGTGACAGTAGTACATGAAACAAGTAACCTGAA
>CAKAOH010037066.1:0-13482 GCA_916701665.1 Sebastiscus tertius | reverse complement strand
AACCTAAGTTTGTCTGGTCTGGAGGTAGGTCTGTTTTGACTTTTACATTATTGCACAATGGATGAAATGTACTGACTGTGGTGACATTCAGCACAGACGACAACCTCGCAGTTAAACCCAATTGATGCGTTGCAGACTTTTACTGGGAAAGTGGCTGCATGTGTCCACGACAATACACGCAGCATCGTGGCTGCTAACTCTCCCGGACGGGTGAATTGTCTGTTTTGCTGATACACTGCAGCTGGTGATAAATGATGGATTTAACCTGTTTGTGCATCGGCTTATCGTTGCAGATGGGCGGCTTGTTAGACACTAAAACCACAACACCGCTGCATGAATCGCATTAATCTTTTCGGTTAACGGTTGACGAGGTTCGGCTAACTCAAATTAGCATCCCTAGTCTGGACTGAATTTGAACAATATTCATCTTCGTACGTAATTTGTTGTGCGCATTTGTTCAAACCTTTTAAATGAATCCAATATTGTAAGACTACTACATTACATTTTTAATTACATAGCTTAAATGTTGTTGTTTTTATCTTAAAGGTACATTTACTTAAATGTGTACTGTAGTATACTGTAAGGTCGAGGCATTGGTACTTTCTATTTTGTTTTTCTTCTTCCTTCCATCCACTCTTCTCCCTTTTCTCTGTCCTTTTCTAATTCGTTTTCATTTCTTTTCTTTCTTCCTTCTATCTATGTTTCGTCTTTTCCTTTTCTCTTTCCCCCAAACCTTCAAATGGAAGATTTTTAGTTGTAATTGAGTATTTATCTATTTTGATGATGCTACTTTTACATAAAGGTATCCTATGGTACCAACAACACAGATTATTTTACATTCAACAATCTCTCCAAAATGCATTGTATACATAGATTACACACTCTTCTTTTATGCTTGCTCTCTTCTTCGCGTCTTCTTTTTGGGATTCAAGTGGATGTTAAACACCCAGAGGGCAGTAATGCAGTTTGTGCACGCTTGCATTAATGCCTTCTTGAACTGCTGATTCCTGTGAATTTTGCATACATGCCATTCATGCACTAATTGCATAAATGTTCACTGTGTTACACTGCTAGACAATTCAGAGCCGTTTAAGCCTCAACAATGAAAATTATTAACAATAAACCTAAAGGATTATTTTTATTGTGGTCTTTTTAATCTTCATTTGTTTGTGCTTTGTTTTTCCCATCATTGTGTGTTTTTCAGATTTTCATTCAGCAGCGTCTCTCACAGTCAGTCCTGCTAGAGCGCAGCACTTCGAGAACGAGTTAGTGTCACTGAGCTGTGAGGGAAACTCCACCAAGTGGAGAGTGAGCAGGTTTTCTGAATCTGGCTCTCTGATAGACTGTACTATCTGGGGGACAATGACTGGATCCACATGCACCATAAACCGTACCTGGCTAAGTGGAGTGTACTGGTGTGAGTCTGAAACAGGACAGTTCAGCAACGCAGTCAACATCACTATACTGTGTGAGTTTTGATTAACAGATTTTTGTTTCTGAAGTACTTCAACTTTCTATCATATAGTTTGAAATCTGTAGGTGACTAGTATTAACCAAAATTATTATATATATATATCTTTTTTAACAAACCATTAAACAAACTTGGTTTGTTCCAGTGTAATGTTTTCTAACAAAATGTCATATGGATTTTATTGCCCACTGATGTTTTTATGACAAAATCCATCCATCCTTTATTTTATACTCGGGGTAGCTGTAGAGTTATCTGGCTCTAGATTGACTCCTCAGTTACACCCACAATCAAAATAAGTTAGTAGACTATTCTGTAGCACACTGCCACAAAGTTCACATTGAACATATTTAGTATTCAATATAAATGTAACAATGTTCATCACCAAAGTGCCTCCTCTTCCATCATTCAATGCCAGGTATTTGGGGAGCTACTATATGCATCCGTATAATAAATTCAAAAATATCAAATGTATTCTCATCATTGTACGTCAACTTGTTCAACCTGCACCAGCTGATCTTTCTGACCTGAACTTCATATTCTTTGATCTTTTTACAGACGATGATATTATCCTGGTGAGCCCTGTCCATCCTGTAGCTGAGGGACGTCCTGTCACTCTTGGCTGCAAGTTGAAGACAGAAAAGGTTCTTCATGATGTGGATTTCTATAAAAATGACAAACTCATCAAAAATCATACCAATGGGGAGCTGAATATCACTGCAGTCTCAAAGTCAGATGAAGGCTTTTATAGATGTAAAGGTAAAGAGTCACCAGAACGTCAGTGGAGCAGGACGTCAAAAGAGAGTTGGATGTCAGTAAAACGTAAGTTTGATTAAGTTTATTTTTTGTAAACTGTTACAGTTTGAGATATAAAAAAAAAAAAGTTATAACTGAAAAAGTTCAAAGGAGTCCCTTGACCTCTGACCTCAAGATATGTGAATGGAAATGGGTTCTCTGGGTACCCACGAGTCTCCCTTTTACAGACATGCCCACTTTATGATAATCACATGCAGTTTGGGGCAAGTCATAGTCAAGTCAGCACACTGACACACTGACAGCTGTTGTTGCATGTTGGGCTGCAGTTTGCCATGTTATGATTTGAGCATATTTTTTATGTTAAATGCAGTACCTGTGAGGGTTTCTGGACAATATTTGTCATTGTTTTATGTTGTTAATTGATTTCCAATAATAAATATATACATGCACTTACATAAAGCAGCATATTTAACCACTCCCATGTTGATAAGAGTATTAAATACTTGAAAACAATGTTTAAGGTACATTTTGAACCGTCTTGTTCACGTTTTGACCAGTAGGAATATGAAGTATTACATGCAGAAATAAGTGCTTAAAATTAAGTATTGCAGGGATGAGATTATGTAGTTTGCAAAAAGTATGCTGTAGTCAAACCCTGTCTAATTATGTGAGCATTGTGTAAAAGGGAAGGAAGAACAGACTTAGAGGAGGAAGTTGGAGAAAACGTCCGATCCAAAGCTACATTTCCATGCTTTACGATACGCAAAGTAGAAGCATTTCTCACAAGCAGAGTAATTTTTTTTTTAAGTTAGTGAACATGTCAAAGTAAAAGTAACGGTGAGTAACAGTGTCAGTGCTGGAGGTGAGGATGGGTCACACTTTGCTCTGCGTGCTGGGGCTTTTCTGTGAGTACATCAGTGACTTTCTCTGTTTTGTTGCCATTGATAAAACTTTTTAAATGCCTGAGGTTAGGATATATTTACGACCGTCAATCAATTAAAATATTTAACTGCGATTAATCGTATGATTGTCCATAGTTAATCGCGGTTGATTGCAAAATATCGCACATTTTGTATCTGTTCAAAATGAACCTTAAAGGGAGATTTGTCAAGTATTTAATACTCTTATCAACATGGGAGTGGGCAAACATGCTTGCTTTATACAAATGTATGTATATATTTATTATTGTAAATCAATTAACAACACAAATATTGTCCAGAAACCCTCATAGGTACTGCATTTAACATAAAAAATATGCTAAAATCATAACATGGCAAACCAAAGTCCAACAGGCAACAACAGCTGTCAGTGTGTCAGTGTGCTGACTTGACTATGACTTGCCTCAAACTGCATGTGATTATGATAAAGTGGGCATGTCTGTAAAGGGGAGACTCGTGGGTACCCATAGAACCCATTTTCATTCACATATTTTGAGGTCAGAGGTCAAGGGACCCCTTTGAAAATGGCTGTAGCCGCAGGAAACGACACGGGAAACATCTGTTGGTCTGGAGGAGCTGCAGCATTTATTTCTGTACAAACGTCCACTGTACATTCACTAGATATTCTCAGAGATACTAACTCGTCTGCAGTGTGTAGTGAGCGTGCATGATCGTGAGAGGTGGAGCGAGATAGCAAGTGAGATTTAGCGCGGTGTGTGAGTGAAGGCAGGCAGTGGAGCAGACACAACATCGACTCCGGCCCCGTAGACCAAAGCTACGGTCTCCCCTGTGTCTTTTGGCCGCGGTCAGGGAGCTAGAGAAGGAAGAGTTGAGTTAAACAGACAGGCTTCACTAGATATAACTTTGCGGTTTTGGTGCTTCCGTGCAGTTTGTGTTGGAACAGCGTAGCCACACGCGACCGCACATAGGACACCGACCTGCAATGATTTATATGAGTGTCAGTGTAAGAAGTTACAAACAGTAACTTTAATGTACTCCTCTACTGTGGACACGCTCAAGGTAATTATACAATTGTCTTGTTTTATATATTCACTCAAGAAGAATCTCCACCAACTGTATCACTCTTCACCACATCCTATTTCTGTGTGCTCTGTTTTGTTCATGTACGATAAATACATTAACAAAAAACGAAAACACATTTCACTCTCTGCATCTTGTGTTGGTTTCTAGATGCTGTGCTGACCATTGAGCCAAACTGGTCCACTTTCTTTACCGGAGAGTCTGTTACCTTCATATGTGACATGAGGGACAGAGAAGACACTGATTGGTATTACAGATTCATGAAGGATGGTGATGAATTTGTCCCCTACAGTCAACATAAGAGATATACATTACAACCTGTAGCTACAAGAGACAGTGGTGAATACCAGTGCCAAGGTTATCTCAAGGGTCCAACACCTTTTAGAAAAGAAAGTACTAAAGTGTCTCTAACTGTATCAGGTAAGTGATCAAAGTTTTACCACCATGACCAAGTTCACGAAAAGCACTTATTCATTTATGAGCCACTAGGGGTGTAACGATTCATCTACTACATCGATGTATCGATTTATATTCCTACGATCCAACTACATCGATAGATACTCGGCAAGTTGTCCTTCACGGGGGACGTATATCGATCTAAAGTCAATTTGCAAGGTAAATAATCAATTGTATCGATACTAAGAATTTGTATTTAGGCAACACAAACGTTACATGGATGTATTTTTTAACAATTTTATTAGTAAAGAAATGTAAAACGTTACTCCGATTCACGTTCCCTGTGTATGACGTCATCAACATGCGCCAGCTTGTCACCTCTGCCGGCTCTGCAGCGTGAGCATGCTTGTATCTTGAGAACTGAATCAGAGGTCCTGAAGTTGTACTTTTTCATATTTTCAAAGAACAGGTGTATGTATTTGCCATTAATCGTTGTTTACTTGTTTATATCCAAAATTATTTTATCTCTGATTCCTTTACAAGAAAGACTTTGAGGAATCCTGACCTGCACTGTCCAGTATCAGCTATTTATTTCACAGTCAAACTGATTTAATTTCTGGCAAAAAAAAGTTACTATGACACAAGCAGTTCATGTAAACTACCAACGATCCATCACAACATGTCTTCATTCTGTGAAATCCCTTTCTTACAGAGAAACCTCAGCCTGTCCTCACCGTGTCTCCATTATGGCTGAGTCCTGGAGACTCAGTAACTCTGAACTGCAGTGTTAGAGGTCCATCTGCAGGATGGAGGTTCTACTGGTATAAGGCTGTTCCCAAACAATCAAACAACTCCTACAGTTATGAGCTGCTACCTGGCAGTATCGATGGGACTGAACAGGATTCCTACATCGTTCATGGACAGACACACACAGCAGGATATGTGTGCAGAGCTGGAAGAGGAGATCCAGTGTTTCACTCTGACTACAGTAAACCTAAGTTTGTCTGGTCTGGAGGTAGGTCTGTTTTGACTTTTACATTATTGCACAACGGATGAAATGTACTTATAGTGGTGACATTCAGCACAACCGACAACCTCGCAGTTAAACCAGTTGATGTGTTGCAGACTTTTACTGGGAAAGTGGCTGCATGTGTCCACGACAATACACGCAGCATCGTGGCTGCTAACTCTCCCGGACGGGTGAATTGTCTGTTTTGCTGATACACTGCAGCTGGTGATAAATGATGTATTTAACCTGTTTGTGCATCGGCTTATCGTTGCAGCTGGGTGGCTTGTTAGACACTAAAACCACAACACCGCTGCATGAAACGCATTCATCTTTTCGGTTAACGGTTAATAATTGGTTAACGAGGTTTGGCTATCAGTTACAAAGATAAAATTAGCATCCCTAGTCTGGACTGAATTTGAACAATATTCATCTTCGTACGTAATTTGTTGTGCGCATTTGTTCAAACCTTTTAAATGAATCCAATATTGTAAGACTACTACATTACATTTTTAATTACATAGCTTAAATGTTGTTGTTTTTATCTTAAAGGTACATTTACTTAAATGTGTACTGTAGTATACTGTAAGGTCGAGGCATTGGTACTTTCTATTTTGTTTTTCTTCTTCCTTCCATCCACTCTTCTCCCTTTTCTCTGTCCTTTTCTAATTCGTTTTCATTTCTTTTCTTTCTTCCTTCTATCTATGTTTCATCTTTTCCTTCTCTCTTTCCCCCAAACCTTCAAATGGAAGAATTTTAGTTGTAATTGAATATTAATCTATGTTGATAATGCTACTTTTACATAAAGGTATCCTATGGTACCAACAACACAGATTATTTTACATTCAACAATCTCTCCAAAATGCATTGTATACATAGATTACACACTCTTCTTTTATGCATGCTCTCTTCTTCGCGTCTTCTTTTTGGGATTCAAGTGGATGTTATACACCCAGAGGGCAGTAATGCAATTAGTGCACGCTTGCATTAATGCCTTCATGAACTGCTGATTCCTGTATAGTTTGCATACATGCCATCCATGCACTAATTGCATAAATGTTCACTGTGTTACACTGCTAGACAATTCAGAGCCGTTTAAGCCTCAACAATGAAAATTATTAACAATAAACCTAAAGGATTATTTTTATTGTGGTCTTTTTAATCTTCATTTGTTTGTGCTTTGTTTTTCCCATCATTGTGTGTTTTTCAGATTTTCATTCAGCAGCGTCTCTCACAGTGAGTCCTGACAGAGCGCAGCACTTCGAGAAAGAGTTAGTGTCACTGAGCTGTGAGGGAAACTCCACCAAGTGGAGAGTGAGCATGTTTTCTGAATCTGGCTCTCTGTATCACTGTACTTCCTGGGGGACAATGACTGGATCCACATGCACCATAGACCGTGTCTGGCTAAGTGGAGTGTACTGGTGTGAGTCTGAAACAGGACAGTTCAGCAATGCAGTCAACATCACTATACAGTGTGAGTTTTGATTAACAGATTTTTGTTTCTGAAGTATTTCAACTTTCTATCATATAGTTTGAAATCTGTAGGTGACTAGTATTAACCAAAATTATTTTAAAAATCAGTAACTTGATATCTCTTTTAACAAACCATTAAACAAACTTGGTTTGTTCCAGTGTAATGTTTTCTAACAAAATGTCATATGGATTTTATTGCCCACTGATGTTTTTATGACAAAATCCATCCATCCTTTATTTTATACTCGGGGTAGCTGTAGAGTTATCTGGCTCTAGATTGACTCCTCAGTTACACCCACAATCAAAATAGGTTAGTAGACTATTCTGTAGCACACTGCCACAAAGTTCACATTGAACATATTTAGTATTCAATATAAATGTAACAATGTTCATCACCAAAGTGCCTCCTCTTCCATCATTCAATGCCAGGTATTTGGGGAGCTACTATATGCATCCGTATAATAAATTCAAAAATATCAAATGTATTCTCATCATTGTACGTCAACTTGTTCAACCTGCACCAGCTGATCTTTCTGACCTAAACTTCATATTCTTTGATCTTTTACAGACGATGACATTATCCTGGTGAGCCCTGTCCATCCTGTAGCTGAGGGACGTCCTGTCACTCTTGGCTGCAAGCTGAAGACAGAAAAGGTTCTTCATGATGTGGATTTCTATAAAAATGACAAACTCATCAAAAATCATACCAATGGGGAGCTGATTATCACTGCAGTCTCAAAGTCAGATGAAGGCTTTTATAGATGTAAAGGAAAAGAGTCACCAGAAAGTCAGTGGATCAGGACGTCAAAAGAGAGTTGGATGTCAGTAAAACGTGAGTTTGATTGAAAAACTGTTTATTTTTTGTTAGCTGTGTTGCAGTCTGAGAGATAAACATTACAACTGAATTAGAAGTTTGCTTTGTTCATGTGATTGAAACTGTTTGTCTAAGATTGATTGTTTTATACATTTGGATATTCACTAATGAAACATAAAAATACAAATGTGAATACATGACTAGCAGTGAAAGGTGTGACATTTTATATCAAGGGTTTATGCAAGTGTATTTGAGTGTATGTGTTCGAATTCCGACTGTCGAAGTTAACGCACTAATAGCATGTTAACGCAAATTCGTTTTAACGCCACACATTTCTTTACCGCATTAACGCAATCAACCTTTCGGAGGTTGTTGTGTGCTCAGTTTTAAAGCTAGACTGAAGATATTGGTATCATATGAAACTATACTTAAATCTTAGTCAGTATATATTGTTGTCATATTGTTGTCATAATATATTTGTCCACTCTCATGTTTATAAGAGTATTAAGTTCTTGACAAATCTCCCTTTAAGTTACATTTTGAACGGATAAAAAGTGTGCATTTCATTAGCAATTAATCGCATGATTTATGTGTATTTGTATTTGTGTGTATATTCTAAAGATGTACCAGCGTCCGGGCCTGAAAAGAGCTCTCCATTTCCTGTGCTGTTGATTGTTGGGCTGGTTTGTGGAGTTTTACTGATTATTCTCCTGCTGCTGTCTCTGTATTGCTACAGAAAGTCAAAAGGTGAGATCTTTTCCTTCTGATAACAGACTGATTCTGATGTATTTACATGTACTGTAGTAACAATAGAACAATTTACAATGCAAAAACCATGTAATACTAAATTTCCTTTTTTTTGTTTTACAGATTCATGCTTTAAGAGGTTGGTACAACACTCTCTTCTCTCATTCTGAACACAACAGCAGTAAATTACACGTTCCTTTTTAAATCCACTGTATTTACTTCCTGTTTTGGGCCCACCAGGTCTCAGAGCACCAATCAGGGTCCTGCTACAGACCACATGATCAACCAGGATGAAACTCAAAGCAGAGTATATGCTTCTCTTCTCCATGGTCAGCCTTAACCCTGATAATGTTTTATTTTTCATATCATTAACTCTAAACCTAACATTTCTATTTCTGGTTATCTGTTTTAGAAGATAGTAGAATTAATATTATTTGATTCAAGTGATTAAAATGACCTCGGCTTGATTCTCACTGCTCTGTAGGTGATTTGTGTCTCTATGAAACAATCCAAGGCGCTGAAGAACCTGGAAATGGTGCAGTATATACTTTGTGTTTAGCATGGAGCAGTTTGAAACACTATGATAAAAAGATTAAGTGATTGATTGATAATCCCTTAAGTTTAAAAATATGTACATTTTAAGTGAATCCAGTGATGTCATATATTCTTTGACTGAGCTTAAATCATTGATTGCTAAGAAAGGTGAATGCTTATTTCATGTAGTGAGACTTGTAATAGTTGAGATGCTTTTGTACTTAAATAAAGTATATGATTGTCTTGTCATGCATTCATCTGATCCTTCCAACAGGGGAGAACAATGAACCAGAGGAAAGCGTTTACTCAAATGTGACGACAAGATCAGCTGCAGGTACAGTCAAGTACAAAAGACTTTGTTCTACATAGAAATATTCTATATAATGAAAGTTTTTATTGTGCGTTGTGCTGCCTGCCTGACACTATTGACACCACCATAGATATTTGCATTCAAAAATACACAGTGACATGAGTAAAGTGTCATAAAGCATCTTTAATTCTTACATAACCCTAAATCGTTTTTCTTCCAGATCAATGAAGACATCTGTATGGACAAAACCAATGGAAATAGATGACAACATGAAAAACCACATCCTCGTTTAAACAGTATTTTGTGTAATTATTGTTTGCACTTCTGCTTTCCTATAAGCCAGTATTGTGTAAAGTTAACCTAGTAGCAGATCATTTAAAGGAAATGCATCATATGGCTTTGATATTCTGTTGTACTTGGTACAAGACTACAGATTATTACATATAATGATTAAATGTATTTAGTGTTTATGTCATGTATTTCTTCATCGGTACAGTATAATGTCATTTTGTTTTTTAATGCAGGCTGGTTCAAAAATTAGCAAAAAGAACTTGTTTGAAATATTTGAGCTTCAGTACCTTGGTGATAGTTCAGCTATAAAATCAGCATCTCTTTCATTTTTGATGAAAAAGCTTTACACATTTATAACATTTAATCTGCTTTCAGACAACATATCAAGTTTCCGTCTGTCTTTTTAAAAATCGTTTGATTGATACTGTATGTATTTTAGTTTCACCTGGATGAATTTAGTATGTTCTGTTATGTTTGACCATTTTATGCATCAATAAACTTCCAGCACAAAGCTGTCAACAGTGTTTCTAATTGTCATTTCTTTCTCTAAAAACAGATTTAGATTAAATCTAAAAACTTCAACAATTGTAAACTAGAGAGAAACACAAAATAACTTGACAAACTATGATGTTTTGTCTTCAATACAACATTTTTTTCTTAATCTTTACCGTTCAAAGAAAGAAAGATTCACATGTACTCACAGAATAACCTCAGCACACCGAGCAAAGTGCGTCCCGTCCAGCACTGACACTCCGACTCTGTTTCTGAGAAACTGTTTCAGCTGGCACGAACCTGAATCTTCTGCACATGAGACAAAAAACAAAAAAGTTAGTTTTAATACCAATTTGGGCTCAGGCTTTTATACATTTTGACCTCTTCTTCCTTCCTCTGTCACAAAACAAGTGTAAGTCGACGTTCATTTGTTATTTGATGGCACAGAAATAGCATGTAAATACCGAATATCAAACATAAACATATAAACACACATTCAGTATGTATAATGTACTGTATTTAAACATGCATTTGATACTTATTTAATGTAATACACTTCATAATTAATAACATAAAAAATGTGACCAGGGATATATTGTTTACTCTGACAGAACGATAATGATGATGATGTTTATTACATTACCAACAATAAGCAAGATAATAAAATTAACTTCATATTTATGTCGATCTATATGTCTGTAAGTGCTTACTACTGTTCAGAGTGGAGCCTATCCCAGCATGCATTGGGCTAGAAGCAGGGAGAGCCGTAGCTGTGGCCATATTCCATATTACAGTACATTATATTACTGTAAAACATACTAATCTTCATAGTAAACTTGTTTTACACTTACTGTAGTATACAATAAATTAATTTACTCACCATTTATACTAACAGGAAGTTCTGTCGAACATGGGCCTCCAGTACCAACATTAATGAAAGAATGCATTAATATATTTCAGGTTTGTAGTTTTAATACGTTTATTCTGTTCATATTCCCTCATCTCAAGCCAGTATCAACTTTATGTGATATACAGTAACACCCAGGATGGTTTGACTAGGTCAAACCAAAGAGGTAAAAAAAGCAAACCAAAGTTTGGTTTCCTGTCAGCAGTGAGGCATGCGCTACATTCACACACCACACAACCACATCTCTCAGAATGTGCTCTCATTTAACTCAGGTATTAACCAACATCTCTCTCAGTAGTGAAACTGGGTGACCAAGCATGACTAACAACTCACAGATTTCACCAGAAGGGTAAACATAACGGATTACAGCTTGTGTTAAAGAAGAGTTGTTTTTTGTACTATATCAATTGAGATCTGCAGCTGAAAAAGAGCTGTATTTCAGGCTTGATTCCTAAAGTGATTAAAGCTGCAGTAGGCTGAATATTTTTAGCATCATTGGGCAAAGTTCCACAATAACCTTTCAGCGTATTGTAATTCAAGTGTTCTGAGAGAAAACTAGACTTCTGCACCTCCTCATGGCTCTGTTTTCAGGATTTAAAAAGTCTAGCACGTGACGGGAGACTTTGGCCAATCACAGGTCATTTTACAGAGAGCGTTCTTACTGGCTGTTCACTCAACGGAGGCAGCTGTCATTCACTAGCGAACTAGAAACATCTTGTAGTGTACTGTTTAGCTGTAAAATGAGAAAGTTTGCTACGGCTGGTGGACGGTGCTCAAGCTCGACTCTGATTGGTTGTTTTCTTCCGTGTCTGTGATATCTTGCAAATGCCATAAGGAGGACACGGAGGAAAATGTTTTTGGTTTTTTTTTCAGATTACCTGCCTCATTCACTATTGTCAGGATATAGTGACCGTTTTATAAAAATAACTTTTTTAAAAATTATATTTGCTCCAATCCTACCTACTGCAGCTTTAAGTGTAATTGGCATCAGCAATTAAAAGTTGAAGTTGATTAACATCTGATGGCTTAATTATTGTATTTCCTGTTATCAGTTAAGTGGGTTGATATCCTGTCTACTAAAGTAACTGCAAAAACAGGATACTATAAAGATTAGTATATAGGACATACTGTTACCATTAGTACATAGTATGAAATTGGGACACAGTATTCAACATTTGGAAACTGATCAAAACAAACATTATTCCAAAGATTTAATACTTAATTTTAGGTTTTCCACAACATTTCAGGTTTTATGTCATTACTGGCTTTTTCCAACTGTGCAGCTGAGGCACAAAACTGTGCGGAGATATTGCATGAACATTACATAAAAGAAATTAAAATCATGACTTGCAATCTGCTGCAAAAAAAGTTGTATAAAAAGATCAAAGAAAAAGTGCAAAAATAAGGTAAAAAAAAAAAAGTTGATAGAGTACCAATCCATGTTTAAAAGACAAAGGAAAGTTCCTTATATATGAAAAAGTAATACACATCTCTTTATGGACCTGGAGAAGAAGAAAAAGCAGAGATAAAAGGTTATTTAAGATGTAGTTGCTTATAATTAAAGACACAAATCACAACATACACATTACATGGCTGAATGATTACCAAGAGCTGTTCCAGCTTCTCTTGTTACAGCAGGATGTGATTTTTCTATGAACAGAGAGATGATTAGTTTGAAATGTTGTCCCAGATTTACAGATTTACATAAATAGATGTTGAATTGACAGACACATTATCTAGGTGAAGGATAAATGGCAGTATTGTAAAGCCCATTGTGCAAAAAAACAATTACACAGCAGAGTAAAATATTATTGCTTTTACATTATTTGCTGATAAATGTATACTGTTTTCTTCAGTAATGCATATACAGTATACAGACAATATATATATAAGAATATGCATACATCAAAAATAATTGGAGGAGGAAACAAGTTACAAGTTTAATAAGAATGAATAAAAATGCAAAAATAGAAAAAGATAAGAAATGTGTTGTAAAGATGATTTCAAATATTTAGAGTCAGAGAACAAACGAAGCTACAAAATGAGTTAATTTCATATATTGTTATATAAATACAGATGTTTTTTTAATTTATTTTCTTTTTAGAGTGACACACATTATTAATATAATTTCACAGATAAAACCGTGTCAGTGACCGTATTTTTTTCGTATAAATATCTGCTTTTGATCATTTCTTTGTGTAAGAAAATATGTCATTGTATTTTCTAATTTGCATAACAATACAGTCAGAAAAGATCAGGTACAATTCACTTTTATATTACACACACACACACACACACACACACATATA
>CAKAOH010037065.1:0-39316 GCA_916701665.1 Sebastiscus tertius | reverse complement strand
TGACTATGACTTGCTCCAAACTGCATGTGATTATCATAAAGTGGGCATGTCTGTAAAGGGGAGACTCGTGGGTACCCATAGAACCCATTTTCATTCACATATCTTGAGGTCAAAGGTCAAGGGACCCCTTTGAAGATGGCCATGATAGTTTTTCCTCGCCAAAATTTGGAGCTTTATTAAGCCTTCTTGGCAGCAAGTACGCATTATCATCGCTTTAACTTTGACTGCCCTAGTTGTTACGTTATTATTTGAACACAAAGCTTTTTCTAACATTAACCAATTAGTTTTGTTGCCTAAACCTAACCAATCGTAATGTTCACCATGTGGCATTGTGCGTTTCTGCAAGCGTGACACAAGGCTGATATGAAACATTTTTAGTCCAGAGACGTTAACATTCAGTGTATCGTTTGCAAAAATATACAATGGCAAAAAAAATTGCCGACTGCTTTGTAAACGACCCTGATTATGAGATGTACAAGTGAAACATGAAATACTACCAATAGAGCAGAACATTAGCAACATTAAAGCTACAAACAACCCATAATACAACACTCTGCAGGAGGCGGTGTCACACCAGAACTGCCTCCATCCTAAATGAATATCTGATCTTGTCAACGTATCTAGTCCTCGAATATAATACGACCCTCAATTTTTTAAATGTAATTTCCAGAAGGAAAAAAAAACATAGTGATATATTCGGGCCAACATGGCCGTCCTGGTTGTGTGGCCCCAAGTTCTTTCCATACGTACGCATGCTCACAATCGTCTTTTGCTACTCAATTTCTTTCTTCTGGTTCGTGACATGTTTAGAAATGTGAGGCTGAGAGTGAGCTGACTGAGCCTTTTAATGCCTGGCTTTAGCAGAGCTTTCATCGTGGCTTCACATGCTGAGGAAGAGCATCATGATTTAAAGAGAGTTGACAATAATTCTTCTCCACACAACATGATATAAGCCCGCCAGGAGCCAGGCCGCCGTAGCTCAACTGATGCTTTAGTGGCCAAAAAGAGAGAAGGCAAAGAAAGACATCCCTCCTTAACTACTGATATCTGACAAAAACCTCTGACATTCTTCCCAGGATCCTTCACAGGCCTTTCCCTTCTCGTTTCTTAAGGTGCCAAAGGAATAGCTGGATATCTGAAAAAAAAAGAGAGAAGAAATGGAGAAAGAGCAAAGACATAAAAAAAACTCCAAAACAATCCGGCCCTGGCACACAAAAGGCATTTCAGGTCTGAGAGAAAATAGATTGCAGATGTCGCTGCCAGAACCTGAGGAGGAAATGTTTACAACCTGTACACCAAATTGGTGCCAGCAGCACGGCTTGATATCTTTCTGGTGTTACATGGAAGGAGAAAATCAACAGTTAAAAAGTGACATTAGTTGACAAGGTCTCCAAAAATAGAGCAATCAGCCTGTCTAAAACAAAGTCTGCAGGTAACGTCTAACACCAAGATGTAGCTTATTTAACCTCTTAAAACAATTGTGTTTATTCACTTTCCTTCAAAGTACAGGAGAAGATCGATACCATTCAGCAAATATGAGCTGCTGGTTAGCGTAGCTTAGCATAAACACTGGAAAAAGGGGGAAACTGCTAGCCTGGCCCGGCCTAAAGGTGATAAAATCCACCTACCAGCTCCTCTAAAGCTCACTGATTAACACATTATGTGAAGTTTGTTTAAAGAAACAAAACACGAAATGTAAAAACGACAAGTTGTGGTTTTGTGGTGGAGGTTAAATATGTTAATTATTCAACTTCAGAGGTGCTAGTTTTTACATTTGTACAAAGCCAGGTTCGCTGTTTCTACCTGTTTCCAGCCTTTTCATATTTACAGTATAAACAAAGTGAAACCAGAACGTCCAGGTTCTGTTCCAGCAGTAAAATACCTCGTTAAAAATCAAATGAATATGTAACCACTACGCTAATAACTAAGAGTACAGCCTTGGAACAGAGCCTTTCTCAACAGTACTGTGTGTCGTGTAGCTCGCTTCATATGTCTAGATTAAGGACGATCAAGAATAATTGTTTATTTAATGTTAATGTTTTTAACGAACGCCTTTTCCCATAAGTCCTACACCTTTGTAGGCTAAACATCACTGCTCAATTGTTATAACAGTTACAGCTAAAGAAAACAATACCTTGGAAGAGAGCGTTTATGGCTATTAATGAAACCAAGTTATGATGAAGCTGTTGCACTAGTTTTCAAACTGTAGTTTATATTGTTGTTTAACTTTGTTAAAATCACAGAGATTTCAGCTTCTAGTAGCAGCTGCTGTAGTGGAGCCAATTAGTCTTGGAAAATGGAAAGTATGCAGCTTGCTAGATATATAGTGCCGCTGGGTGATGTTATGAACCCAGACACAACGGCGTTCGGTTTTCCGACATATCTGGAACTTCCACAAAATGTGCAAAGCAGAAATAGTGGTTATTTCGGTTATGCTTGATGAAACGTTGTTGGTATCCATGGAGGTAAACCCCCCCTCCTCTTCTCTGGCGCGTCTAGCACGAGTGATGCGAATGAACACAGATGATCCCGGCGGTTAAACTCGTGCGGGTAAAGCGAGGTGAACACTTTGCGTTTGGTGTGAACGCAGCATGACCTGGACACGACGTCAGGACTTTGGCTCTGTTCAAACACAAGAGTGGTCAATCTTCTCATCTAAATCTTGGCCAATAAGTGAATTTCCCAAAATGTCAAAGTGTTCCTTTACAAGGTATTCAAATTTGTCTGGATGTGTAAAAGAAATCTATTTATACATATATGAGAATCATACAATCCATGGAGCTGACTGGTTGAACTTTCAACCTCTTGTTCACAATTTATGTGTGTCTGAGTTTAAAGAATAACTTTCTGTCTCCGTGCCTTCAGCTACATCACTGCTTCATGGGTGAGATCATAAAAAGTCGCTTTAATAGCTGAAAATCAAATTAAGGTTACAGCTTTCACCTCCATCCATCTGGTCCGCAGGTCATCCTGGAAATCTCCTCCTGAGCAATTTATCAAAATTTAGCAAAGAACACTGGCAATATTGACAATGCAATAACAATGAGAAACAGCCACCATAATGTCAGTCAAAACGCCCTGCCAGTGTAAACACTCCATAGAGTGGAAAGTATATTTCTCAACATAAAACACATCTGTCTTCCAGACCATTGATATTAGGCTTCATACGACAGTAAAGGGAGGCTTTTCCCCCCAGCCGGCCAGCGCTGGAACGACCTTGTCGCTGTGCTTCACCTGTACACTCGATGGTCCGCACGGCTGAAGCTGCCGTCTGGGGCTCATCGCCGCCGCCACACACACAGAGTCACCCTTCAGTCACCCCGTGGGCTGTAAAATAAGCTGTCGCCACATGTCAACCAGGGGTCAATGGTGAGTCAACATCTTGCCACTGTCAAGCAAGGAAAACACACGTACACATGCAGCTACATACGTGTTGGGAGGGCCTTTAGTGTCTACATTTATCCCCTAACCTCAAACTGTTTTCCTTCCAGCTCTGCGTGCTTAACCACATCTTTACCTTAAACTAAACCCGAGTCCAAACCCATAAACGCTCCTTAAGGAAGTGAAGACCGGCCAAATTCACCTCACTGAAGAATGAAAACTCACACCGGCTCTCATTTAGATAGAAAAACAAGACACACCCACTCAGATGGTGCTGCAACTCTCATCAATCATTTTCTGTCTGCAGAGAGCCTATTGAATCCATACAAAGGGGAAGGCTACGAGCCAGGAAGCAGTGAATTGGTTAGCGTAATCATGGTGGCACGGTTAGCATATCCTGGTGGAAAAGAGCCTCAAAGAAGCTCCAGGTTGTCAAAAACATTTTACCCTCTCAAAAGACACTTATCATCATCATAGACTATATAAAAGAAGTGGACGCAGTCCCCGTGACGTCAACCATTAGTTTGTGGACTACGGTTTTGAAGCCATGAGTTCAGCATTTTGCCGCCGCCATCTTGGTTTTTGGCTGTCTCCATCTTGGTTTTTGACTCACGCCATCTTGGTTTTTGACTGTCTCCATCTTGGTTTTTGGCCATCGCCATCTTGGTTTTTGACTCACGCCATCTTGGTTTTTGACTGTCTCCATCTTGGTTTTTGACTCACGCCATCTTGGTTTTTGACTGTCTCCATCTTGGTTTTTGGCCATCGCCATCTTGGTTTTTGTTCATCGCCATCTTGTTTTTTGGCTGTCTCCATCTTGGTTTTTGACTCACGCCATCTTGGTTTTTGGCCTTCGCCATCTTGGTTTTTGGCTATCTCCATCTTGGTTTTTGACTCACGCCATCTTGGTTTTTGACTGTCTCCATCTTGGTTTTTGGCCATCGCCATCTTGGTTTTTGTTCATCGCCATCTTGTTTTTTGGCTGTCTCCATCTTGGTTTTTGACTCACGCCATCTTGGTTTTTGGCCTTCGCCATCTTGGTTTTTGGCTATCTCCATCTTGGTTTTTGACTCACGCCATCTTGGTTTTTGACTGTCTCCATCTTGGTTTTTGGCCATCGCCATCTTGGTTTTTGTTCATCGCCATCTTGTTTTTTGGCTGTCTCCATCTTGGTTTTTGACTCACGCCATCTTGGTTTTTGGCCTTCGCCATCTTGGTTTTTGGCTATCTCCATCTTGGTTTTTGACTCACGCCATCTTGGTTTTTGACTGTCTCCATCTTGGTTTTTGGCCATCGCCATCTTGGTTTTTGTTCATCGCCATCTTGTTTTTTGGCTGTCTCCATCTTGGTTTTTGACTCACGCCATCTTGGTTTTTGGCCTTCGCCATCTTGGTTTTTGGCTATCTCCATCTTGGTTTTTGACTCACGCCATCTTGGTTTTTGACTGTCTCCATCTTGGTTTTTGGCCATCGCCATCTTGGTTTTTGTTCATCGCCATCTTGTTTTTTGGCTGTCTCCATCTTGGTTTTTGACTCACGCCATCTTGGTTTTTGGCCTTCGCCATCTTGGTTTTTGGATGCCTCCATCTTGGTTTTTGACCATCGACTTCTTGGTTATTGACTGTGTTTTTTGGCCGTTCCCATCATGGTTTTGGATTGTTGCCATCTTAGTTTTTGGCCGTCCCCATCTTGTTTTTTTTGCAACCAGAAGTGACACAAGAGGGTGGAGCTACAAAGGCTTTCATCCTGGAAACCGCTGTTCGTGTCCAGTGCGTCACGTTACAATCAGCTGTTCGTTTGTGTCCCGTGTTCACAACATTAAGTGTCATTTTCAATGTACAAACGTACTTGAAGCCCAACCATGTAGTTCTTTCTTAAACCCAACTATAGTGGTTTTGTTGGCGAAAATAAATTAACACCAAGGGGCGTGACAAAGTGTCGTTATGTGAGAAGTTGGGATGAGAACGTGTTGGTATTTTACCTATTCTATGTGTCCTACTTCTACCAACAAATCTCATGACATCAGGCCTGCTGCATGAGCCTCACGCCAGTTTTCATGGACTTGCAAAAACCTTAAAAAACCTTGCAGACCCGCACTACGCCTCTTAAAATGTGCCGTTTGCACGCAGCTCCTTGTTGACGATTGCCTCATTGGTCTGCATGCCCAGGCCAATCACTTCCTCTTCGGCTTCCTTCTTAATAAACACACTAACGATCAGCCAACAATAGGAAGATGAAAGTAGAAAGTAGACACGCGTGCTATACAATGGCGACATGCAGTCATTGTGAAAGTATTAACAAAGAGACATCGCGTGCAGCTTTTTCCTACATTCGTGCCATCTTTTAAAAGATGTACATGCCCACCACAAAGACAACAGACATGGTGACTACCATCGTGCATTTGCATGACAGAGAATAACTTGTCAATAGTCTTTATTCGCAATCCAAAAAACAGTGCAGAAGGACAAAGAAAACAAGTCACGCTACCATTGGTACAAGTTGTGCAGCAAACATGTTAGCTGAATGAATTTTTGCATTATTTACTTGGTTTAATGAAACTTTAAAATATGTGTGGTGTGTGACGCTTGGACTTTGGCTTCAGTAAACTGTCACCTTTTAAAAAAATGCAAGTTAAAAGCTCTGATGTTATAAAACGAAGCATCACAAATGCCTAATATGTGCTGTGTTTGCTTTATTGTTTAAGAATTCCCTCTTCAGCACATTACCAGGTTTGCATCTCCACTTGACGTAGATATTCATGTTGTTTATGGGGAGGATTCCTCTACATGTGATGTCAATGTTTCTTTAGGGTAAGAATAGCTTTGTGTTTACATGCAGCTTTGTGCCGTTGGGTTGCTCGCAGCACGCAGCATGGGCGTTAACGGCTAAGATCCTCTGCCGCCAAACAAGACCCTCTCAAAACCCCGACACCTAACCCTTGTGTGTGTTTACTCACGCCACAGTTAAACATTTACATACCCATCCAAACAGTGTCAGAGGGAAAACCGCATCATCCCGCTCTGTTTTACATTAACATGCGGCCGAGCAGTTTGTCTCTTCGTCAGCGAGGGAGAAACAGTCCCAAAACATCCATAGTAATCAATCTGATGAAACCAAACAGCAGTATACACAGAGGACGCGGGAGTAAACAACTTTTAACTCAGCTGGATTGAGGTCTAATCTCCACGAGGGGCGAATAAGACGTGACTCCATGTTTCACTAACATTTTGTCTTTTAGTTTAAGCTCCGAACCGCAAACAACTATGTGCCGAACATCCCAGAGTTTGTTTTGTGAGCAGAGACAGACGAATATTTCTCTAAGTGGACTCTCATAAATGTTTAATGAACACTTTCTATTCACAGTAATTGAACCTTTTCCAGCCCCATGTGGTGTTATTTATAATCCATATGAGCTACATACAGTACATACTTGTACCACATAATCCATGTTTGTACAAGCAAGTGCACAGACAAAAGTCACACGTGGAAATACAAGTCTCCCGGTCTCCATTTTTAACAAGTCTCACTTTTTTTAATGGGTATATCCTGGTGTTAAATACCTGTTATGTGTTTTGCCTGGCTGTGACGACGGCTGGACATAAACATGCTATTCTTGCTGTACCTATAATTGTTCTATTAATAACGCCTATAATGTCTGAGTCTCGTTCCGCATGGCAGGGTGCAGCAGTATTTATTGTGTGCAAACGCGACCTGTTTCCAGCTGCCACACGTTGTTAATCTCCGGCTACACCTCTGCAACTCGCAGCCCATTCAGGTCAGACTCTTTTTGGCGCTTGGCAGTCAGAGGGCAGGCTGCCGCTGCTGCCACCGGTGTCCCTCGTCGTCATCGGCGCCGTCGCAAGTCTGGGGGCACACCTTTCTCACGAGACGTAACGCCGGGTCCTGCAGCCTGACACGTCTAACTACCGCTGCCCCCTCAACCTCCATCCCAGACCGGGAAGTATTACACAACCCTCAAATGCATGCATGCATGCATTCCTTTCTAGTGGCACTCTTGACGTTCAGGAGCGAGCGCACACGGACCACCTGCAGTGGCACTTGATAGAGTTGAGTCAGGAACTCACACCTGAATTACCTGCTGATCCCAACTGGAAATGCAAGATCATTATTTCACCCATTAGTGGATGAAATAAAGCATAAAGCAATGCATCGCCTACAGGCGAGGCGTTTCTCCATCTGCATTCTTGTCTGTATTTGTGTTCTTATGGGCGTCATCAGGCTCGGTGTTACTACTGCTCCAATTTCAACAGTAATGCAACACTAAATCCACTTTTTTGAGTTTGTAAATTTTATCTACAGTCACTTTTTTACACTATTAGTTGATCCGGGTGTGTAGTGTTCATTGCAACAGAAGATATTTGTCTTATTCTGTCGTCTTGACCAGTGTTTCTCAAACTTTTTTTCAATAATGTACCCCGTTTGAAATACGTTTTTCCAAGTCTTGTGTTTGTTTGACCCACCCATCCTGAGCGGACTTTCATGCTATTAATACTACGCCACTTGCTCCGACCGCCGAATAACTCTGCAGGTGGGTTTACATTGGAGTTAATCGAAAGTCTGGTTCTGCACATAATGTCGATAAAGGGTGTCTCCGTGTGTTGGTTTCTGATGCCGAGGGGCACTGCCCAATCATTGGTATTTGACGAGTTGGGAGTGAGACGGGTTGATTTGAGAAATACTACTCGAGACCCCTGAAAATCCTATGACGTACCCTGGAACATGCCACCACTGAACTACTTGAGAATGTCACATTTGGCCCCCAACCCGACCCCCTCCCAAACACACCCCATCCGACATAAAAATACAGAAATCAACTGTTAGTGTGGACAATGTGGATTATGAAAGCTGGAGAAACACTATTACAACTTCTATTAGAAAGCTAATAGTTTAAGGTGTAGATCAATGTTATAGTTTGGTTGTGTTTCCTTACAGTGAAGCATCTTCATTTCCTTTTCCCCCTGACTGTCTTTGCTCACATGTTCATATCTTTTGTTGACAGCTGGATCTGTGTTGTTAAGCTTGTTAGAAGATATTTGCACCCTTATGACCCATCAAAACAACTTCTACATCCTCATATTCCCCCACAGCCTTTTGTTTATGTGACCCAACTGGCATCCAGTGTAGATGAACAAACAAACACTGCGTTTCTAGTTCATACAAAGTCAGCTTTATTGTGAGTACACGCCAACCTTAATATCCAGGATTAAGTTAGGTGTTCACCCTAATTATCACACAGGGAGAGGTAATGAAAGACAGTGTTTTGGTAGATGACTAAGGTCCTGAACTAAACCCCCGGCTGGAAACTGTTAACAAGAGTGAGTGGAAACTATTTACCTTTTTAGGGAACAACTTCTTTAAAGTATGTAGTTTTACCAAGAATTCTTAATTGATTTATTATTCCTCATTGTATTGATTGTCACCTTGAAACTGTGTACAATCTAGTGCCTGTATCTGTAAGATAGGTACAAGACTTGGACACATGAGACCAGAATTTGCAGCCTGTGTTGCAATGTGCAGGTTTAGGCTATTAAAACTTTTAATTGAGGTTAGGAAAAAGGTTGTGGTTTTGTTAAATATTTAAAAAGTAAATTCCTCCAGTGTTGTGCTTCAAGTTGAATTTTTTAGTAGTTAATGAATAGGCTTACCACAATCTTCCTGACTTTAACTTTAAGTGTGATGAAGCGCCCAAAGGTGACCATAAAAAAGATTACTCATGCTGTAGTTACCATGCAGGAGTTAACAGCTCTGGTTAATACTGTAGGAAAACTAATTACATGTGTTGACAGTGAACATGTTGCACTATACTTTTACTATAAAAATCTCATTGTTTTGTTAAAAAAAATCCCACGCAGTGTTAGTCACTTGTACTCACTTTATTAACGACGTGGCGAGACATTGGAACGTGAGTAGAAGTAATCAACAGCGTGTATGATTTGTGTTTTTTTGTAGTAATTGTTCGGCGCTATCCCAGTGGCATTACATTCAAACTGGCAGCGAATGTTTCTAAAATGTGAACAAGGTTTCTGCCAGAAAACTTGTTAGGACCGGCGGCCAAGTGTCGCCAAGTGGGGGGTTGATGAGGAGCAAAACTCAGAGCAGCGGCTTGTCACTAAAATCAGAATAGCAGATCAACCTTAAAGGTCGCTAACTTTGGGGTTAACCCCTTCACTTTAATCTGCAGGTGACAAGCAAGACACGGTGACGGGAACTTGGACTGTGAGTTGTATCATTGTATCACACACTGCACTGCTGCGTTCACAGCTATAACATTACTGATAATTTCATACTCACCGTCCGTCACACACATGTACGCTCACTCTCTCTCTGTCTCTCTCTCTCTCTCTCGGCCGCACACACTGACACTTGCTAACGTTAAGCACACAACCTACACACTGAGGTGTTTTTTAAAAGCGTGTGCTACCTGTATAACACATTTTGCTTTAAAAAAACTCTTAAATATACATAAATTCCCGATGATTAGACCCTGCAGGGAGTCAACGAAGGCCAGGCGGGCCTGCAATAAACCCTGGTGAATGAAAATGAGTTTTATATGAACAGAACTTTTATAAGACACAGTTGCAAAATACACACATTAAAAGATTAATTGACACATCTTGTAGCATGCATGAATATTAATAAGACACATTAAAAGCGAAGGCACTGGAGGAAGTTGGTGGAACAGCACCTGCAGCAGAGACTATAATAATATGTAAATGCTGCTTATTTTATTCTTTGTTTAAAGGGGACATGTGTTTTTTTGGGGTGACAAGGCAGGCTTTCATCAGCCAGTGTATTGCAAGCCCGGCGGCCCTAACGTTGGCGATTGTGCGGTCGAGAGAGAGGGAGCAAGTGAGTTTTAGTGGAGCGGCTGCTGAGTCAAGTGCGACACCTATAGTGGTTAAACGTGGTGTACTGGTCTGGTGTTGTGGCTTAATATCAAACCAATTTGAATTTCTTTACACCGGCCCAACTCTAATACCGCCATCATCTGATTGTCTTGACTTGAAGGTGCACCATATTTTTTTCACAAGCCAATCAGAGCAGACTGAGGAGGGGATCTTAAAGAGACAGGTGCTAAAACTGAGCTTATACAGGTATATTCAGACAGAAAAATAATGTGTTTTTTTTACATGAAAGCATGTACACATGTTCTAGTAGAAACCCAAAATACAATCTGGAAATGAGCATAATATGTCTTTTTTGTTTAATACATTAAGTGCTGACAGAGTCCAACACGTTATTGTCACTTCCTCGAGACCCACTGGGCTAACTCTGTTGGATGCAGTTCAATGCTTCAGATGTCTTCCCCTAGAAATGATTCTTTGTCTGTAAATTGTTAAGACCACGTGTGGCTTCATCATATGGTTCACATATGATGAAGCCTCTGAGTCGTCACCATTAATCTGAGCCAATATCACCTCGCATACGCTTTAGATTCTTGCTGACAAGAGATAAGTGAGCAGATCTGATCACCAGAGTGGAGATGTACCAGATCCTCAGTGGGGGAACAACCAGTAGGGCTTCATTTTGGTCTTAACAACACGTTTGTTGTTTCCTCTGCACACCAGCTGCTGCGTCCCCTGTGAGGATTCATTGGCAAAACAACAAAAGAGTGCATTCTCAGGTGCTTTATTGCTGTTGTTAGTGGTGTTGATTACAAGGTCTGGATAATGGACAATTACAGGAAAATGTGACTTTAGGAACGTTAGCCACATGTGATGTGCATGAGGAGAACAGGAGCACTGTGCTGTGTTTTAATTCAGTCATATATCATGAAGCACATTGTTTTCAAAGACAGGTGAACAATAGTGGAAGAAACAATGTGAGTGTTTGTTTTCACAGGTATGTTTTCCCAAGGTTTTTATGGTTTTTACGACAATGACTGGGAAGTATTCCATGAATCTAACCGCACACACAAACATCTAGTGGTTATCTTCTGGCCTTCAGGAGGTGGGAAGAGAAAAAGAAGACGAGTCCAGGCTCCAGGCTTCTGTCCTCAAGGAGGTTTTTGGTGTCCGTTGATCGGGCTCCCTGCCTGAGGACAGAAAAATAAACTGTAAGTGAAGATGGCCAAAGACAATAAACATAAAGTGTGTGCAAGAAGGGAAATCAGAGAGAGAAATGCCTTCAGAGAGATGTCCCAGTAAGTGATGGCAGGTCAAAAGGCATCTGGATATCACGGTTAAAGCTGGGCTTAATTTGGCTGTGTATGTTTTTTAGAGTTTAGGTTGCATAATTGTAGTTAGTAAGTCAGTTATAATCAGAGGGCAACCGCCGGGTCTGAAAAGTGAAGCCAATCCTGAAGTGCCTTAAACTGTCATTCTTTCTAATAGCCAGCAGGGGGCGACTCCTCTGGTTGCAAAAAGAAGTCAGATTGTATAGAAGTCTATGAGAAAATGAACCTACTTCTCACTTGATTTATTACCTCAGTAAACATTGTAAACATGAATTTATGGTCTCAATCTCTAGTTTCAAGTCTTCTTCAATACAGCATGATGTTCATTTAGTAAATTATGTTCCCTTTAGAGTCAAATAGACCATAAAGCAGGGGATGCTTTAGGGTGTGACTACCTTGTGATTGACAGGTCGCTACCACGGCGTTGTCTGGATGTTGTTTGTGCTTTTGTCTTACTCTTTAACCCTTTCACAGTGTGTTTTCAGTTCATGAAAGTTAATTGTAACATTTTTGGTCACCTAAAAATGTCTTATTCAGCATTTGGTTGTACTTAGCTCCAACCTCTTGTGTCACTTCTGGTTGCAAAAAACAAAGATGGCAACGTCATAGTAGCTCTTCTCTGTACCTTCTCAATTTTTTCTACAGACTGAACTTGCAAACTCAAGATGAGATCTCACCAGCATAGAGTTTACCTTTTTGATTTTTTTCTGAAATGTGCGTGTGGAATTCAAGTCGACTTCTACACGTACAGTATATCAAAGAGTATAGAAGCAAAGACATGAAATTCCAGTGTTTTTTTGACCACAGCCGCTGCCGCCAATTTGGCCTGAAAAAGCTTAATATATTTATAATATTTTTATTGTTCAACACAGGCCATTTCAGTAGAGACATTAAATATGACAATAGAATAGAAATAATGTTGTATTACTTTTGTACGGCACTTTGTAGGCGGAGGTTTTACTGGCTTCCTGTAGTCGCTTTCAGTCCAAAATGGCGGAGGCGTAGCTCTGCTGCTGGGCGCTGATGTTACAATGAACGTACAATGACTTTCACTTCTTGGCAATATACTTTTTTTGCCTATATCCCCTTCCACTTGCTGAACCACTAATTCCCCCAACAAGTGTGTAAATGCTTCCATTTGCCTGGATTTCATTTTAGGAATCACACCAACGCCAAATAAGAATGATACTCATGTCTACTAAGCCATTATTTGAGCTACTAAGTCATTATTTTGAGGTACTATTAACTATGTTATCACTTCATTTCGCTGTGGGTAAATGCTTCCATTTTCCTGCATTTAATTCCAGTAACCACACCAGCAACTACGAACGATACTCATGTCTACAGAGTGCGAATCTACAGTTATATAAATCATGTCAGAGCTGGTGATGTGTTTTATCATGGTTGTTTCCTCTCTGTCTCCGGCGGTCCCCGCTCCTCCAGCTATATTTCCTCCCTCTCTCAGCTCTGCAAAAAAAAAAAAGGCATCATCTGCACTCAATCAGAATAATTATACTAAGAAATGCAGCGCAGAGCCTGTGAGAGGTGAGGGGAATGAAGCACAGAGGCTATTGGCAATCGCCTCCCTGCAGTCGTTATTAGTCATCCCTCTGCTGCTTTGGAAGAGGACCCGGACGGCTTGGGAAGAAGCCATGTGCAGCCGACAGACAGACAGACAGAGAGAGAAAAGGCCTGACGTGACTCCGGTGCCCAGAAAGCATCAGCAATCTCTCAAGGCTTTGGCAGCGCTGCAGCTCCTCTCGGGACTGGCACACCAGTATCGGCCTTATGTTCTGTCTGTCAGGCTTCCTCTTAGCCACGGATTTTAAAAACACTGAGCGTCACTCTGAAGATGTGGGAGCTTTTAAAAATCCCAAGCGAAACACCTTTTGGTTTCTTCACCATAAAAGTGTTTGACGTCCTGTCAGGATTTGTGAACGCTTCCTGGAGCAGCTCTTTGTGGGACATTGTGGGGTTCCTGTTTGATTGCAAAATAGCTTTGCAATCAAAAGTTCCTCAAAGCCCTCTAACTTTTTATAAAGCATGAGACAGACAGAAAAAATAAAACACTGATTAGACTCCAGTGCCCATGAAGTATTGGTTTTATGAACGTTCTGGCAGCCCTACAAGTCCACAGGGGACTGGCAGTCGTCCTCAGATGACTATCTGTCTTTTGAATTTCTGATTTCTCCCCTGAGATCTGCCCTTGTATCTGATCCAGGGCTTTTAAAAGACTGAATTGGTCACTCTAAAGGTAGAGGATCTTTTCTAAAAATCCAAAGGCAGTGTCGCACCAAAGCCCTAAAAGATGAATTAATAAACCTTCACATCAGAGATACTATCATTATATAAAGACTATGGCTGTCAAAGTTATGCGAATTTATTTTAACGCCATTAATTTCTTTAACGCATTAATGCAATTAATCTTTCAGAGGTTGTAGCAGGCTCAGTTTTGAAAATATTGGTATCATATGAAACTATGCTTCTAAACTAATGTTTGTTTTTCTTGTTTCTTGTGCAGATGTCGCTGCACTCCTGATCGCCGTAACGAACTTGGTGAGTACAATATTATTATTACTGATGGAAAGAATTGACAAAAACTACAAAAATAAGTTGTAACATACTGGAATTGTTTTTAAGGCACCTAGTTTTTATTGAAAATTGCAGATTTTCAAAAAGGGACAGAACAGTTTAAAGTGTTTTTCACCCATTTTTATGCCCTCAACATTGGTGTTTCTAGCTGAAAAAAGACATTGATCATCCAAATTTAGTGTAACGTAAGTAAGTAAAGACCTCTGCAACGAGAAAAGGTGATAAAATGTTTCAGTAATTCAAACACAAGAGAAACATGGGGTGAAACACATACAAGCTGCCGATTATGCACCCTGCCTCCAAATAAGTTATAATCAATGAATAGTTAAACTGCAGAAGTTTGAGAACAAATGTTTTTCTACAATCTAACGATTACAGTAATGAGCCCTATTCGTAGTTGGCTTATGTGCTCCCTAGTGGCTTTTAGGTGATATGGTAATGTCTTCCACTAACACACCGATCATTCTCGTTCCTCGTCTCTCCGACGCTGCTGAAAGCTGTATGGAGTCGTATGTCCTTGTTAAAATACTAAGCAGACAGACAAAATAAAGTATTGATGAGACGCCAATGCCCATGAGGGTTTGGAGTTTTTTGGAAATCCTGGCATCACAACAAACCCACAGCGGACTGGCAGCTGTGCCCAGATGGATATTAACCCTGAGTTTTGGGATTTCTAAGATTTCCCCCTCGAGATCGGAACTTCGATCCCGAGATTTTAAAACACTGAACTAATCACTTTAAAGATACTGGTCCCTTCTAAAAATCTGAACAAACTGAATAGTAAATAACAGTAAAATAAAGTTAAATCATCCTGAAGGAGGTGGCTGTCCTCTCCAGAAAATGGACAGCAATGGTTGATTTCTTTGAACAGTTTAAAACATCCAACCATTTCTTTTGTAAAACACAACATTGACATGCAATCACCTTTGATAAGATTTACATGGCGTACTTGTTAGCAAGCAGTTGCTTATTTACACATCCAGCAGGCAATATTTTCATTAATTTGGAGTCGTGTTTGTGTTCATATGATAAATGTAAATCCAATATTCACTCTTGTTTTTACTCTGTTTTTGGTCTCCACCAACTCCTGAGGGTCTCTTTAGCTGCTAAATCCTCCACTATGATCACCACCTAGTCTCTAACTGTGTTTGCTGTTTGCTGCTGATCATGTAGTGAACAGTCAGTGACTTTTTAGAGTTATTTCACTGAAAACAGCTTGCTGCTGTGGTCGAAAATGACGCTAAGAGAGCGGAGAGAGTGAACCAAAACTGTAACGTGGCAGCCGGACAACAATGAGCTGAAACTCTCTATAAAGCTCCGTAAAGAGCTGGAGATTCAGGAGGTTCATCACTACCAGTGACCCCTTTCACATTGTTTTCACATCGTCATTTGAAATTTTTTTATTATTAAAATATCGATTATAGCCGCTTTAATGTTCAGTAGAAACGTGAAGTTCATACACCTCCGGAAAAACTCTTACAAAGGAGGTCGTGGTGGATGGATGGCTGTACAAAACAACTAAAAGATACTCTCTGTGTGCGTTCGTTCTTCTTTAAGGAACATTCTGCGGTTATTGAGTGATTGCATAAAGGCTTTCAAGCTGAACCAGTGATGAGACTCCAGTACCCATCAAGTTTCAGAGCTCTGGCTGAATGTCAACCCCTGTAGGGACTGGCAGTCACACCCAGACGAATATTAGCCCTGTTTTTTTGTTTTTGGATGTCTTCTATTTCAGTCCCCAGATCAGTTCTTGTCTTTTGATCCAAGTGTTTTAATACAGAAGTGGTCGCTCTTAAAATAAAGGTTCATCTGAGGGTAAAATACAAAAAGACAACGAGCAATTGGATTTTCTTACAGGTTTGTTTTAAGAACTACGATTATTCCATTAGTCGATCGAAATAAAATCAATCCGCAACTATTTTGATAATCGATTAATAGTTTTAGGTCATTTTTCCAATAGAAATGTCATCCATTTTCTAGTTCTAACTTTTCAAATGTGAGGATTTGATGCTTTTCTTTGTCACGTATGATAGTAAACGGAATATTTTTGGGATTTGCACTGTTATTTTAACATGATCTCATGGGAGGGATATAAATAGCATGTCAGTTTAAGGACATGCCGTGTGTCATGATAATGTGTGTCATTTCATGCCGTGGGGGTTAATGTTGTAAAACAGCTTTTCGTGTGTCATTTAATGACACACTGTTACCGTGAAACCGTTGCAGTAAGGTTTAGGCAACAAAACCACTAATTAGGTTTAGGAAAAACATCATGGTTGGGCTTGAAAGTTGAAAGTTACAGTATATAAAAAGTCACTAGTGTAACTTCAAAACAACACTTTGGGACATGAACACCGGTCTCCTGGTTGAAAGTCCTATGTTGGACCCATCCATGTCCCCTCCCACCAACCATCAGCAGTCTCTCTCACTTTTTATTCTACGTCACCAGCTCTGAGCGGAGCATATTCAAGCAGATGCATTTAGATTACAGTCAGTACAGACTACATGCCGTGAAATGAAGCAAGAACGTCTTTGTCATTCTATGCAAAATTACAAATTGCATTTGGCGCAATACGTTTGTTATTCCTACATTTTTGTGCATTTTCCTACGAATGTCCAGCAACATGTGACCCCCATGTCAATTTCCACTCCAGTCTTTTCAAAATAAACTTCCGTCTTCAACAAAACTACTTAATTAGGTTTAGGAAAAGATTGTGGTTTGGGTTAAAACAACTCCTAAAGTGGCGTAACTTAAGTACGGAAGTTACGTGACAAATAAATCAACGTTGACTTCCGGGACACGAGACACAAACAGCAGTCTCCTGCATAAAAGTGCAGTATTTTCTGACTCATCCATCCACCACGAATTACAGTGCATTACTTTCCGTAGGTGTAGCTACAAACAGTGTATGAGAAACACCCTGTTTAATGAGGTTATTCCAATGAAACAAGCAATTTGAATACATCATCTTGTCTGTGGGAAATAGGCATTTTTTCAGTATTTTCTAACATTTTATAGACAAAACAATAAAACAAATGAATAATTGAGAAGGTAACAGACACATTATTCAATAATGAAAATAATCATTAGAGTACTGAACCATTATGGCTCCATGACTGGTTGCCAAAGAGCTTTCAGTACCTCAAAGCCTCTTTACTTTAAACAGTCTACAGAAAAAACACTCTTAACCACCCCTGTTCAAGACGTACTTGAATGTATTTCTGGAAGAACTCACAGCACAGCAACTCCTCCGGGGATTGGCAACCATACTCAGATTAATATTAGCCCTCCCTAATAAATCTCTAATATTTCACCCCAGAGGTTTGCTCGTGTCTCCCGCACAAAGATTTCAAAACGCTGAACCGGTGAACTCTGACTTGTAGAACATTTCTTCAACACACGATGTGATTTTTATCCATGCAGCATACATCAATTAAGAAGTGGTACCTGGTTAAAGAGCTCCTTGTACAGCATGTTTGACTTCTCCACCTGAGCCTCCAGGTCAGCCACTGCTTCTGCATCCCACGATGTTATACTGCTTCAAAAGAAAGGCAGGTTAGACTTTAGGTTAGAGTATGTAGGAGTGGGTCTCAGTGAGAAATGTATATAATGATAGGAGATGAAGAGGAATTTTGTTTTCTTTATTTAATGTCCGAGGGAGTGTCTTTAAAACACTCCAGAGCTGATTTCTGGCAACAGATGTTCAGCTTTATCGTAGTGATACCGTTTACTGTATGTTGCATCTATCGGTCTGTCTGCATCCTTACCCGTCACAGCAGTTAGTGTCCTCTAGAGGACAGAGGACGCTCTGTGTGGGACTGTCATCATGTAAACTCTTCTGCAGTTTCTCGGCCTTCTTTTTCAACAAGATGACCTGTTGCAGCAGATCATCTCTCTCCTCCATCAGGGTGTCTTTGAATCTGTAGAAATAGGTTTGTTGACGCACAGTTAGTGGGTGATTCTGCATCTTAAGTACACTCCACTGTTCTTCATATACAATGTACAACATACAGTGGGTGAGTGTCTAATTAAAAGAAGAAATAATATAAGGCCTGGCTACATGTGGAGGTCTTTAGAGTGTGTCCCTTCCCAGAGATCAGATTAACATCCTTTACTAGCAAGAAACAGGGCTCAAAGGGCTGTATTTTGTGCAGCAGGTTTAGTTTTAGTTTTTATATATTGAGTTTTAGTGTCAGAGTTTGAGTGTGTTTATGACGCTAATTATGAAAGTTGGCTTTCAGGGCTTTTAATGTACTTTGAGGGCACAAATGAAAGTTGTTTACATCAGCTCTTGTGTATGTAGACGCTGTGTGTGTGATTGTAAAAGTTCAGGGAGAAAATACTAGTGGTGCCACGGTTCGATTTTTATTACGCTTTATGGGTCACGGTTTTGGTTCAGTTTGTTTTGCACATTTTGCACAGAAGAAAAACACAACCATTCCCCATGTGTTTGAACTCCAAAATATATAAATTAGGGCTGTCAAAGTTAATGCGATAATAACACGTTAACACAAATGAATTTTAACACCACTATTCTTTAACGCATTAATGAAACTTGTGATTTTTAGGTTGTAGCGGGCTCAGTTTTAAAACTAGAGTGAAGATACTGACATCGTAGGAAACTAGAAAACCTAAGGAATCTATTGGTACCAACCATGTCATACCAGCTTGTCGTGAAGGAGGTTAAATAACGCTCCAAACTTTCAATTTTGGCGAGGATAACCTTGCATTGCCATTTTCAAAGGAGTCCCTTGACCTCTGACCTCAAGATATCTGAATGAAAATGGGTTCTCTGGGTACCCACAAGTCTCCCTTTACAGACATTCCCACTTTATGATAATCACATGCAGTTTGGGGCAAGTCATAGTCAAGTCAGCACACTGACACACTGACAGCTGTTGTTGCCTGTTGGGCTGCAGTTTGCCATGTTATGATTTGAGCATATTCTTTATGCTAAATGCAGTACCTGTGAAAGTTTCTGGACAATATTTGTCATTGTTTTGTGTTGTTAATTGATTTCCAGTGATAAATATATACATACATTTGCATAAAGCAGCATATTTGTCCACTCCAGCGTTGATAAGATCATTAAATACTTGAGAAATCTCCCTTTAAGGTACATTTTGAACAGATAAAAATTAAATTTGCGATCAATCACGATTAACTATGGACAATCATGAGGTTAATCACGATTAAATGTTTTAATCCTATCCCTAGAAAATACCCACCTCTTGACACAACACATCCAGTAGCGCTGTTGCTGACAGAGCCACTCAAACTGCTCTGCTGTCCCCTGCAGTTTCCTCAGACTCCCCTCGTTCTCCTGCTGCAGCTCCCTCACCTCAAACACAAGACACTATCACTTTATATTTTCAAACAGGATGTGATTAAAACAACAAGAAAGAAGGGAATAATGACTGTCTGGTCTTAGATCAGAAAGAAAGACTCTTGAACTCGGTGGCGTCATCTGGAAAGATGAGGGAACGCAACAGGGTCGGACTTAATCTCCCCGACTCCCAGGACTTTCACAATAATTCACTGACTTTATCCTCTGCAAATAAATGTTCTCATTAAGTGTTTCTCTGACAGGGCGGTCTGTTGTTTCGTTCTGCGTCTCGTCCGAGAGATAGCCGTAGAGCTGGATTGTTTGCTGTTTGATGGACTGGTTGAAACTGAGGCCAGGAAGGGAGTGAGTCTTTGAAGCCAAGCGTAAATAAAAAAAGACCCTGACAGTGTGTAGGAATGTTTCACTAATGCCCAGACTCAACACACATTAATACGAAACTAATGCCAGAAAAACAAAATCTGAATAAGAGCGTTCTCTCGGGTGGTTGTAGTTTTTCAAATTTTGGCCACAGAACATAAATTTGGACCTTGAAGTTTTACGTTTCATGAAATTAATTATTCAAAATCCAGCAGCAGAGTTGTTATTCTCTGTTTTTAACTGGCACGCTGACCTGAACCAGCCTGAGAACAGTGTTAAACCATTACGTGTGATTGTGGGGAGCTGGCAGCGAGGTGATGTTGTGCTGCATTATTTCTGGAGGAGTTGGCTTTAAGCTTGACAACGAGAAATACTCCACATTCATTATAAAAATCATTAAAAGTCCATTACTTATCTATTTATGCTCAAGCAGAAAAGTTCCAAAGCAGTGTTGAACAACGTGTTTAATCCTGACATCTGCTGGACGAAAGTCACATTACAACCACTGACCTTTATATTGTGTTACAGTAGATGCTGGTTAGTATTTAAAGGTTTGGTTTGATGTTGATTAATAATCTCACTAGGGATGGGTCATGTAAATACAACAATTCATTCATTAGTCACAGAAACTCAGCCCACAATGTCCAAGCAGTAATTTCAGATTATCCTAATATTGAAATTGCTGAAAAATAGAAATTACTATTGTGCTCTCTGTATCAGCATTGTCAGTTTTTTTAGACATTTTATAGACTAAACGATTAAGCGATTAATCAAGAAAATAACCAGCAGATTAACTGATAATGAATGAAAATTAACATACAGAAAACAATGAATGTAATGGATCCACAGTGCAGAAGTGGTTAATGCTTCAGGAGTCGTTTAAGAAGTTTCTTTGGAGGTTTTGATTCATTTTGACTCTTTCTTTGCTTTGACTCTGTTCATTCACAGAAAACCTTGACATTACTTTTAGTGTTGCTTTAGCTTTTACAGGCGAAGCTGTAAGAACTGACTTTTTACCAACAGACCCAAAACGTGGCAGAGCTGCATTCATGTCTGTACGTTTCTGTTCCCTTACCTCCTTCTGATGAGCGGAGCGTAAATCCATCAGCTTCTCTGTCAGAGTTTGGTTGGTGTCTTGTAGCTCCTCCAGCACCGCTGTCTTACTGTTAGAGACAAATACAAAAAGATGTCATCTTATCTAATCCTTCTCCAAAGGGAGGCGTTTTGAAATGAGAAGCAACGTTATTTCTATTACTTTACGTCTTATATTTACTAGTTATTGGTTAAAATGACTGAAATGACAAAGTAGTAGCATGAAGATGTTTCATTTAAAGGCCTTTAAGTCTAATTTTAAATATAATATGACTACTTGGTGCTCATAGGGCTCTTAACTGAAATAATGTTCCTTATATTTTAGTGTTTTTCATGGTGTTTCTTCCACAGATCTGTCTATTCATCTGGATTTCTATTCTCAACCCTCCATGGGTCCTTGCTGCTCTCTCACAGACAAGAATATGAAATTTCACGATTGTATCAGTGCGTTTACTGTAAGAGTCAATAAGAATTTTTTCGGAAATGTAAAAAAAAAAAAATGTAAATATGAACCTCTCTGCTAATGTAAAGATTTCTTTCATCTCCTTGACTTGTGGACTGGAATCATGATAACGTATTCTGACACTAAGCCAACTTCTCCACGGGGATTTAAAGTCAGCAGATTTAGGCACGGCGCTGCATTTCTGCTGACTTTAAAAATCGCAGGTCCGAACTCGTTGTTTTCATTCAGTCTTGAGACAACACAGTCAACGACAGTTTGAGATGAAGCTCTTCTCTGTGGGTTTGCAGAGCAGCTGGTGACAGCTTCACTTGGCTTCAGTTTGCTGGAGATGGTAATCAAACGTTTTTTATTAATTTAAATGTTTCTTTTCTTGGTCCACACCCTTATCTGGGTTGATGTTTGTTTTTTATATTGTGTTCGGTTTTAACAGCTGGGTGGAACATGGAGGAATGTGTTTAAATCAAACCATCAACAATTCAACATGGTTAACGAAAACAAGGTCGTTACCACAACCGTTTTTTCTGGTATTTCCTTCACAACCCAGAGCTGTGACAGGTCCTCGCCTGAAGCACAGTGAAGGTTTGTGCTCAAGATTTATCGGAAAACTTGTGAACATCATATACTGTATATAAAAAGTGGACGTAGTCACCGTGACGTCACCCATTGGTTTGTGGACTACGGTTTTAAAGCCTTGAGTTCTGCGTTTTGCAACCTGTCAATCTCAAGGTAGCCACGCTGTAAAGCATCCCCTGCTTTATGGTCTATTTGACTCTAATTGGGACCATAATTTACTGAATGAACATCATGCTGTATTGAAGAAGACTTGAAACTAGCAGTTGAGACCATAAACTCATGTTTCCAATGTGTACTGAGGTAATAAATCAAGTGAGAAGTAGGCTCATTTTCTCATAGACTTCTATACAATCAGACTTCTTTTTGCAACCAGAGGAGTCGCCCCCTCCTGGCTGTTAGAAAGAATGCAAGTTTAAGACACTTCAGCATTGGCTTCACTTTTCAGACCAGGAGGTTAGTGATGCACATTCATATTAGTATCACCATCATTGATGCACAACAAGTGGATATACAGCACAAAGTTAAGACCACCCACTCAAAGTGATTACCACCAATATTGACAAAAAACGCAAAACTGTAATAATATAATGTAAGTTTTCTGGAAAAGATCTAATTTGCTTCAGTCTTATGTCTCTATGACACATATTCAGCTGGGCTGCAACTAAATCATATTAATTAATCAGTTCAAATAACTATTTAGTCTATAAAATCAGAAAACGTGAAACCTACCTGCGCAGCTCCGCCTGCAGGCTCTCCATCAGCGCAACTCTGCGCTGGGCCTCAACATGCAGCTCCTTCTGGAGGCTCTCTGCCACCACAGCTCTGTGTTGGGCTTCGGCGTGCAGCTCCTCCACCAGGCCCTCCAGCTTCCCCTCGGAGCTCTGCAGGCAAAACAGCTCCGAGCTGACCTGCCGCAGCAGCTCTGCGTCCCGGGTGCTCGCCTCCGCCAGCAGGACCACACGCTTCTGCAGCATGTCCACCAGGTCCTACAGGAGATAGCATGTTAGTAATCCATACTACCTCACACACCTTTTTGCAGCATGTTTATACACATGTTATGGCTTTTATTGTCCTATTTATACTACTTTATCAACTATTTTATAGAGTGCATTTTGGTTTTCTTTTTCAGAGCTTCATCTCATCTGATCCAGATGCTTCCATAAAGGTACATGCACTCAAACATGGACAAAATATGCATAAATGGTACATATTAACTATGCATATTAACCTCATATTACTCCGTGCTTCCTGACCTTAAAAGATCTCATCACATTATCATCTTGTACAAACTGCACAAGTGATAACCAAACACACCTATAGGTCGAAGAATTTGTAACAAGCCCAAACCTGATGTTATATCAAATCTGTGTGAGTCACACTCTCCAAATCTCTAACAAATACCATCTAGACTAGCTGCTCATTTATTACTGTGAAGTAGGGATAACTCTTAGAGGTCGAAAGGTAAAAACTTGTATAAGGAAGAAGAAGAAGAGGAAAACTATTGCAACCTATTTCTGCAACACTAAATTCAATTTTCTATGGTCTTTGCTTTTTTCCTGGCCTCTAAAAGTATTGGAATAAAGCAGTCAGAGAAAAGATTAAAATCTCTTTTTAATTAAACTTCTCAAAGCTTTATGCAACCCATGTTGACAAGGAGCCAAAACCCCCAAAAAGGTTGGTAACCACTGCCAAACCCTCTGCATTTACAGCATGTTAACACTGGCACTTACTGGCGGCCTGATTCCAGTGTAATTTCAGTAATTGCAGCATAGGTGGCCGGCTGGTATGGTCATGGCTATGTGCATTTAAATGATGGGATTGTAATGAGGTTAAACACTACACGGTTAAATTACACAAAATTTAAAAAAGCACTTAATTGGACAGCAGTTGGCCATCAGGTAAGTATTTTCTAACAAGACTCTAATTGCCACGCCAACGCTTGAGATTAAAAGCTGAATGTTGTTTTGGGAATTGGGATTTGGTGAAAGAAGTCGCTCATTGTGAAGAATTATCAGCTAACTCTGAAGATTTTTTAGCCTTTTGGAACTAATAGTTTTGGTTTTATGGCACATTTACTGCGTGGTTCATTCCCAGCAGAAGCTTGATGCCTTTTCAGCAAATAAAGCTGATAAATCCTCTGTACACTACCGTTACAGCACCAAACAGCAGACTATATTAGGTGAAAAAGTCAAACATTAGCAGTTAAGGAGCCTGTGCGCAGTTGCATAAAACCACTTGGGCTAAGTTTGCCCTTAAATTTTCATCTAAAAATGAGTTGCATAAAACCACCTTAAGGATTTCCTTAGTATGTTTGTACCCTTGTTTGCCCATAGCTACTTAAGTATTCCTTTATGCATTGCTAGAAGGTCCTTAGTAACCGTTTTCCTTAGAACATTTTAAGGGACCCAAATGTACTGCTGTTGACGGGGGCAGCAGCAAATCATATTTTAGACACCTCAAAAAATCTGTTTCAGTTTAAGTGTAAGCTATATTTCGAATATTTTCACCGCTTTACCTTGCCGTCAGACACCTATACAGTCTATGTTTCTGACAAGGAACTGAAGCCGTTATCTGTGCTCTTGCCAAAGCAACCAGACTCCATTGAAAAAGAACAGTCATTTTACCTCGCAGAACACAGGGGTTGCTCGTCTACCGCTGCCTCGATGGGTTAGTTTGTTTGTTATTGTGTGACTTAAAGGGTTGTTCGGATTCACCAAAGTCTCACAATAACACAAACAAACTAACCGACTGAGTCAGCGGTAGACCAGTAACTCCCATGTTCTGTATGGTAAAATCACTGTTTTTTTCAATGGAGTCTGGTGGCTTTGCCAAGAGCAGAGATGGAAACAACGGCTTCAGTTAAGTGTCTTAAATACATTTTGCTGCTGCCCCCCATCCACAGCAGTACAGTACTTTGGTTCATTGCAGTAACCCCTGTCTGCTTCTCCAAACTGGGAGCGTGCCAACCGTCATCTACTGTAGGTAATTCACTGACTATGGATAAGTACCTCATACAACCCCACTTCAAAACCCCCGAACTATCCCTTTAATATAAAATTACTGATTCTAGCAGCTTTAAGATGGCCTCTATCATAACTGTAGATAAATGACCCACATCCGAACTGAGATTATTTCTTTCTTTAACAGACATTTATTCCTAGTCTGCTCACCTGTTGCTGGTGGATCCTGCTGATGAGCTGGTCCTCTCTCATCCTGAGCTCCAGGTTCAGCTGCTCCTGGTGGAGGAGTCGAGCGGTCACAGCTTCCAGATCATTGTGCAGCTTCCTCTCCCTGTCTCTGGACAACAGGAACTCCCTGTCGAGCACGGCTGCAGCCACAAACAACAGACCCCGAGTCAGATTTTGGACCACGAAAACCACAGCTGTAGGCGATTTTCATTAAAACTGAAGATCTGCTGAATGCATGCCACTTGGACACGTTTTAATGAAAGGTAATGAAAAAGTATGTTGTTTTTACTGCCCACAGCATAAAATAACCATAATGTTTAAAACCATAACACTTTAAATGTGGGGTTGTATGTCAGCTGCTGACATCTCTGGCACTGAAACACTCCTCTCATTCCCACTCCCCTCACCTCATCACTGCACTTGTGTGTCCTTAATACGTTTCACACACATTTCTCTTGGATCTCAGCTCTGTGGCCGTCCTCATCTCACACTTTATGGTCCATATAATGTACATAGTGTAGAAACAATCTATCATTATAGCTGCAACTCATTCTGGTCATAAGCAGAGGTTGATAAAGCTCAGATTTCTCCCACAAATAGGCCTTTTTATGCTTCCGCGCCGGCGACAGCCATGGCCTGAGGCATTACGTTTTCGGGTTGTCCGTCCATACGTATATGTCTCATGTTAGTGATGTCTCAGGAACGCCTGGACGGAATTTCATTACATTTGGCACAAACATCCACTTGGACTCAAAAATAAACTTATTAGAATTTGATGGTCAAAGGTCACGTTTTTGGCCAAAACTCAAGAATTCATATGACAATTTCACACCAATGTCTAACAGAATAACAGAATAACATGACGAAGTGATGACATTTTGGACAGACATGGATGATTTATTCACTTAAATGAAGATTAAACATGACAGTTAACTTTGGTCTTTGTTGTTTTTTTGATAACTGCTGATAAATAAAACAATTTGTATAGGGTCAAGTCAAAATTTATTTTGGTCAGGTAGAAAAACATTAACGTTGAACTGTGAATAAGGTAAAAAAATATGTTTAGTTTTCTGACTTTTGTCAAATACTGTCAAATCTTATTTTTGAGGCCTCTAGAAAATATTCAGATGCAACAGTCAGAGAGGGAAAATTACTCTTTGATTAAACTGTGTTCACAACCCGATAGATAAAGTAAGATAAAGTAGACATTTGTTCACATTAAGTGGCCATAAGCCAATCACTAACATAGCTTATGTATGCCCATGACTTGCCCATCAAGGTGTTGGAAATTAGCTTCAGCTATATAGATGTGTACATCAGACACTGCTTCTGCAACTGTCAATGTTTCTCTGTATTTTCCCTTTACAAATATTTTACTTATGGTGCTCAAAACTAATCTGATTACTTTTTCAGTGACGTTATAATGGTTTATTGTTGCTGTGGTGTGTTCCGTTGAATGTTATCTCTTCCTTAATAACCCTGACAATATCACAGCAGTAAATCCAACCAGAGACTCACGTTTACAGTCAGTGAGGAACAGTTTCTCTTTCAAGTCGCGACCTTTGAAGTTATATTATCTACTATTGGCAAGGTGTCGAGGAAATTCACAAGTTAATCTTCAGCATGTAGTGTGAATCTTTGTCTGTAAGTGGCTCATTTTATGACATAAAACTAGATTTAAACATCAACATAATACATTAAAAAACCCAGTAAATAGGAGGAAGTATGAACGTTTGGATACCACAGTAATATGTTTGTCGTGTCTAGATGGTTACCCTAGATTTGTGAAACTCTGGCGAGATGGTCAGGGTTAGATATTGACCATTAGATGGCATTACTCTGGTATAATCTAGCACCTTCTGACTCATTCAGACATGAATGAATAACATAACAGACTAAAAAGGTCATAATGGCCGTTAACACTAGACTGAATCAGGAGGCTATATTCGGCTCTGAAGTATAAATGTGTAACTTTATTCTCAGAGGTCAAACAACTCACCTTTATCATGAGCCAGGCGGTTGCACTTGGCCGTCAGATACTGGATCTGGCTGTAGTCTTCGTCCTTGTGCGCTCGGAAAAACCTCCTCATGTTCATCGGCGTTTGAACTGCTGCAAATCTAAAGCTTCTTCCAGCTTCCCGTGATCCTTAGGGCAGGGCCGGTGTGTCCCACATGGGCAGATAGGACACAGTGACTCTCCCTGTACACAAAGTCTGTCCTAAAGAACACAGAGCGCACTAACAGAGGGCAGGTTTAAGCATTAATCCAAGCTGCTGTTTTCATAACATGGAGGCGAGGCGTGCTGCTGCTGTGTGTGTCTTTATGTGTTCAGACCTGATTTTGCCATTTGGCTCACTGTTTGAATAAATAGGAAAACTATGACGTGTTCTATGCACAAATTGATGGTTTGATCCGACGTTAAATGCAAATGTTGTATAAACACTCTCCCCCAAGGCAGCAAGTGCTGCAGGAGAGGGCTGAAGCCGGCCGGGCATGTTGTGTCTAGCAGGCAGGCGTCTTTACAGCAGCAGCCTCAGGTCAGATATTTTATAATATAGGAGTGTGTAAGCCGTGATTTTATAGAGGAAAATACCTTTGGCACTCTCTTGTATTGTATGTGTTAGATGTGTGTTAGTAGATTCTATGTCACATATAGTCTAAAACTCTTTAATTTTTGCTAATTTCTCATGAGATACCACACCTAATTAACTTAAAGTGGAAATCTCGAAGATTTTTATTTAAATAAATGTCTGTTAAGTCACTATCTATTGCTGAAGGAGGTAATACAATGGTGATTGGGCCTTTTTTGGGCTATACAAAAAAAATTGATGTGATTGGGCCTATTATGGAGGACTAAACCTGACAAAATAAGTTATGCAAAGGGAGAATCGTGCATAAAAATATAAATAAATAAATGCATACATTTAAAATATATATATATAATAAATAAAAAATGAAGGCCAAGATGAATAACATTTAAATTTACATTTAAAAATGAATAAAAAATAATACATGAATAAATACAAGGGGAAATTAAACAGAAGAGTAAATAAATAAGGGAATTAATGTAATGGTAAATAAATAAAGAATCAATTTAAAACAGAAATATCAGTCTGAGTTTCCAGGCACTACTTTACTTCTTGGTTTTGTTTTCTAGCTCGATAATAGAAACAAATAAGAAAATTACAAATAAGAATGTTGTGCACTTGTAATATTAAGCCTATAAAGCACAACAAATAAAGTTAAGTGATAATAAATACCAGCTAAAGGTTTTGACGATATCCCTTTAGGCAGACGAAGAGGTCACACGGAGGATAGAAGTAGTTACTTATAAATATTCTCACTTCTAAGTGTGAAATTGTGGCTCATTGGTAATAATATAATATAATATAATCATTTTTCTTTACTCTTTTTTTTCCTCTCTTCTCAAACAGGTATTGATGGTGTCTGAATGCACGAGACTTTTCACGTTGCTGCTGATGCACTTGATGCCAGCAGAGGGAGACAAACCCTCCGATACTCCTTTTAGTCTGCTGTCAGGTAAGCATTTATTACTTTGTATGCATACTGTATATACTGTTTAACTTATGCTGCATAAAGGTGGTGATGCTACCAATGAAGAGTTGGGGATCAATCTTCCTATTAGAGCCACTACCATTGAAGAGTGTATTTCTTTTTATCAGTCTCTGGGTTTCAGTTAAGGTTTGTAGTGTCCCACGATGAGCTAAACACTGTTTTAAGCTCTTTGACAGACTTTTTCGGCCATAAATCTACATCCAATAACACAAAGAGTAGATTTATATAGAGAGAGGAAACAACAATAAGTGAAACGAGTAGAACAGATAACTCCAGGATGAGCTCAATTTACAGTGCCTTAGAAAATGATCTGAACACTTTTGTAAATAAGGGATTTGATTTTTGAGTTTTTTATAAATGTGCGAACATTTCCCAAAACATGTTTTCTCTTTGTCCTTATGGGTTCTTGTGTTGATTGATAGCCAAGATATTTTTAATCTAGAACACAATAAAGTGTGTAAAAAGTGAAGACTTTCCAAAGCCACTATATGCTGAATAATAAGTAGTTAGTAACACTTTACTTTAAGTCCCCTATAAGCAAAATTATAATGTAGCTGTACGCAGATATAAGGACATAACTCCTTCCCTTTAAGGACACATTTTGTATTGTTTTTTAATGATATTGTCTTTCATTATCTGTTTATACAGCAGCCTCCAGTTACAGGTGCCCACAGGAGGAGGTATAGTTGCATTAGTAACCATTTATATCTGATTGCAACTATATTATAGTGTGTTATAAATCATTTAATATATGTTTATATACTCCTTGTTCTTGCTAGGGGACTTAAAGTGTTGCCAAGTAGTTAAATTATCAGTAAAATCATCCACTAAACTAAGCTGACTTCCCTTCAACATGAAAGATTCAAGACTATTAAATAACTACATGTTTAATATGTCCTCCTTCTACATGATAAGATGTTTTGGCTCTGTTTGTTCTGTCTAGTAACGGGCTGATTCTCCAGAAGTCACTGAGAGCTGCTCAGCAACAGGACAAACTAACTAGGCCACACAGATGATATCAGTTCAGCTTATTTCCTGTGAAGTCTTACGAGCCTAAAATGAGAGAGCCTAATCTGATCCCGTTTTGCCAGCAAAGCAAATGCATCTGTAGTCATTCAAAGGAGAGGATGTTCAAAAATGGCATTTATTTAAAAAAAAAAAAAAAAAGAAGAAGAAAACCACCATGCTGACTTCTGCCTCTTTAACAGAAACGTTGTAGATAGAAAATGGCGTTGGACATTGACACGAAGCGTCCGATTATTAAAATAAATAAATACAATATCCTCCCAAATGTGTGAGAAACAAAGCGTAACATTTCTCTTAAAACAGAAACACAGAGAAACCCATCCCACAGCTACACACCAGGCTCTGTCACATCGGGGAGTTTCAACGTCAAAACAGAGAGTCACAGAACATTTGACAAATTGAGCTTCATACAGTGTCGTACAGACGTTGGCGCCTCAGGAACACAATATGGAGTTACCCTGCTTGTCCAACCAGAGATTGGCTTATACCACCGGTGGGGTAAATCTACTGTTCAATTAGATTCAAAGTGGTGTTACATAACAATATGCACAAATCATGTCAGTAGTTTTCAATATTCAGTAACTTCGTTAAATACATTTGTAACTGGAACTAAAAAGCTGCCATTGTTATGGTGCTTTTAATACAATCAGTGCTTCACTGAGGTTGTGATCTCTGGAAGAGTCACGTAACAGACAAGAAAAAAATATATATATTACAGCAGAGTGTGAAGTGTTAATGCCAATTTGTAGCGCTAAAACCCAGGTGTCGGTTAGTATTTTTAGCCGTGGGTTCCCCCTGCAGATTTCCAACGCTTTTCTCTTCTCATAGTGTTTTTTATTTATGTAGGAAACACAGTGGTTAATTTAAGAGTTTCACTTATTGTTCTTCTTTATAAATTGTAGCCGTTTATGTGACTTAGATGAGAAGACAGATATTCTCATGTCTGTGTTTCAAGTATGGTGCCAGAACAGGGAGGCAATTAGCTTAGCATTAAGACTGGAAGCTGTCCTAGTTTTTAAACAAAACACCTCATCACATCATTGTTCCTCAAAAACATTATCATTTTTTAATTAATAGTTTACATGCAAAGATTTGTGACAGACTGAATTGTATAAAAATGTAACTTTTATGCCTATGGCGATGTGTTCTTTATACTATGACAGTTTTCCTATAATTAAGATTTTAAAAAAATCATGATATATCACAATATATTGAATTATAACACCGGTATCATGATACGTATTGTATCGCCAGATTCTTGCCAATACGCAGCCCTACTACCAACATCTCTGAAGTTTACTGATTAACATGTTGTATCATTTGTTTCATCCGCACATAAATAGAGATTAAAACATTACAAATGGTGGTTTTAGAGGGAGTTATGTGCCATAACTATTTCTTGACAAACAACAGTTTATCCACCAGTTTTTAGTAAAAGCACATAAATCCCTCTAAAACCACAATTTGTCATTTCTATAAATATTCGTTTTTTATTAAACAAACAATATATATTGTGTTAAATACGGAGCTTTGGAGTTGCTTTAGAGGCATATTTTTGAACTTTTACAGGCTAGCTGTCTCCCCCTGCTTCCTGTCTTTTCTGCTAAGCTAGGCTAATCACGTCTTGGTTCTAGCTCCATTAACACACAGGTTTAAGAGTGGTGTCAATTATCTCATCTAACTCTTGGGGGGGAAAATTAATATGCATAATTTACTTAAAAGTGAGTGTTAATTTACTTAAGAGCTTGTCTTAAACTTTCATTGGAAATCTGCTGTGCATGAAAACCCATGGTAAAAGTACGTTCTAGGCTGGCCTACAACACATAACTAAAAATAAATTCATGTCATGAAATCATGGGACACAATCAAAAACCAATAATAATACGTCAACATCAGTCCTCATTAAAAATCACATTTTTTGTATCTTCCAGAGAGCACATAATCAAACTGAACCATCCACAAAAACAAAGCCCTCCAACATCATTAACATCTAAAGGGAAAATGTTCCAGTGCTTTGACGCGGCAGTAGATGCTAAATTCCTTGTTTAGCTCCCACTCATGCAGTTAAACAGCAAACAGGAGAGCTGCACCTGACTGACTACAGGCTTTAAGCTGCCAACAGATTACACAACCCAATGTACAAATTTCCTTCACACGAGCCGGAGAACATAGAAACACTCCAAAACAAAGTCAGAACTGTGTTTTTTATCATGAAAATGCTGGTGTGAGGAAATGTGGACCTAATGTGCTTCTAGAGAGAGAAATACAACACTGAGCGTAGACGCTCGTTGCTTTTATTTTGAAGGAGTCACATTTAAAAGCTTAAGGGGCTGTTAGTGACTGACCAGGCCTCCGTTATAAGTCGCCCAGCTTGGCTCAGTTTCCAACAAGGCTGCTGTCCTCGAGCTAATCCTATGCTAGCTGGCGGCTACTAAAGGCTTGTTCATGCTTTCTTGACCCGACACGGCGAGGCTTACCCATACACGGAGTGAGGTAACAGCTATGCAAAATAACACAAGCAGCCTGCATCCAGTTGGCACCTGGGAAATCACAGAGTCAGTTTAATTTGATCTCTGCGGTGATGGTGAGGGTGTTTGAATGAATCCTCTCCTCTTAAGGTCAAAGAGGAAACAAACACTCTGCTGTTCCTGAACATTGTCTCCTTATTCTGTGTGATGACATATGACTTTTTATGGATTGCAGACATTAAAAAAAATCCCAAACGGAAACAAAGAACATGCTGCTGGAATAAGAAAACTGATTTACATTTACAGGGTTTCGAAAGATGAGAAAGGGTTGGTTGGCAGTAACAGCCCAGTTCTTTCATAAACACACACTGATCTTCTTGACTTTCACAGCTTAGTGATGGTAGCGCTGCATTAGCAGAAAGCTAATTAAAAAACTGCATTCTATCAGCTGAATTTTCACCTTTTTACTGTGAGGAAAATTAGACACAGTTTCACTCTAATAGGACTCATGCCGAGTGGAAATTAAGCTTTTTCTCATCACTGTCCAGAACGGGCTGAATACTTGGCCTGTGGTGTTGTTGCTTGCAGCTTTCTTGAGAAACGCTCATACAAACATCTTCACATTCGACACCGCGCTTCCTTCGGTCCTGAGCAATACACCTACCGTGACATAGCTGCGTCACACACCCAAGTCGTGGCTAATCGCGGTCAGAAACACCGGTGAAATACACGTATAAAAGGTCTTGACACACCAAGCCGACGGTCGGCTCTAGTCTGCCCGTGTCAGAGTTCTTTCAGCCGATTCAGCATGTTGAATCGGCGGCGGAGATCGTCGGTGAGAGAAATCACTCTGATCGGTTGTTCAACTTAAACGAATCAGCGCACGAGTAGAGAAACGGAAGTGAGGAAAGCAAGCCAACCGAGTAAAGTCAAGAGAAAAACCACAGAAGGCTCTTCTCATTTTTCATCTTCATCTCATCTGATCATTCCAACGACATGGCCATCTGGAATGAAGCTAAGCGGTGAAAGCACAACGTACGTGGTAGTTGGCCGTCGGCTGTCGTCTTTGCGGTGTGTTCGAGTGCAACTTTTTGGCCAAGACAAAGGCGACGTGAGGGAAATCAACGGGCTTCCTTCGTCTCCGCTAGTTCTTTGATGTTAGGTTGGTGTGTCTGGGTTTAGCAGAGGTAATTTCCAAATATAGGCATATTAGTCGCTTGCTTTGACATAGCCACTTCCGTTATAAAGTAAAGCATGGATTTAATTAGCGGAGGTATTTTGCTGGCGGTAACGTTATTAGTGTTATAAGTTAGTATCAAGTCTCACTGGGGAAATACCATCTTACTCACAGGGGGGGGAAACACACCTACGTCACGGCTTACTCGGGGTCACACCGGTGAAATACACCCTGGTTCGACTCTGCTTCCAGTTGGCTATTCGCTCATGTTGACTCCAGGGAAGTGAAGAAAGATTTGGTTGTGACGTTATTCAGCATTAGCGAGCTATCTCCTCTGCTGCACAGAACGCTGGTTGCTTGTTTATTCAAAGTTTATTAATACTGAACCTGTTGCGTGTCCAAATTGCACCAAATTCGATAAAACACTCCAAGGGGTCCCCGGCAATACACCCGCCAAGTGTGAAGTCAATCGGATGAGCGGTTTTCGAGATATGCGAAGGACATATACATATACCCACAGACAGAGATTCCTCTTTATAGTTTCTCAGTAGTTTTATAGTTAGACGAGTGGTGAAATCAGAGCTTGTATTGTGCCGATTTTCCATCAGTTTTCTGCTGATTTACACCTAGCCCTAGCATGAACACCCATCTGTGCTCTCAGTGTAGAGAAAGCTGTCTACTAGATAGAGAAAGGAGCCCAGACAGGTATGACCCTGTTGTTTTGGTCAGATTAAGTCTCATTCAACATTCAATTGGATTATTTTTTTACATATTTTTTCACAGATAACACAAGTTGTTCGCCAGCGCTCATCAGCTTACAAAATGAAACACAAAAAAACCACACGAGAGCATAACTAAAATGTGTAAAAATCCAACAGAAAGTCAGCATTTTCCATCCCACTGGTGTCAGTTCAATATGATGCAGGCGGTAAAAAAAAAAAAAAGAAGTATTGCACTGGTTTGGTGTGAGTCTATGGATGGGCGGTCATCATATAAATAACAACAACAAGAACCAAACAGTAATACCATAATAATAATAATTGTAACGCTAATAAAAACAGTTCAGACTAAGGTCCCCCTCCCTCTGCTGTTTTACCACTGCTGCCAACTGAAGTCGTCGTTGGAGCCAAAGACCATGAAGAAGCCCAGGATGGTCCCGAAGATGACTACGTTACCCGTTAGCACGAGCGCACACGCCCCCCAGGCAATCTGTAAAAACCAACGCATTATTAATTCAGGTTAACAAATGCTGCTGCACATGCTGCCAGGCTGCAGAGCATATTTAGGCCAAAATCTAGTGGGTGTCAACAACAACAGTTTACAGACTCGTTTCCACTCGCTGCTCTACAGTCGTATATTCAGGACTCGCAGCAGGATGACACATTAAAGAAGCTGCCAGCTGTTAAATGCTAATCAGCTGCTGCTCTGTCAGCTCCTCTGCTTTGTGGTCAGACATAGTTTCCTTAAAGTAATTTTAATTAATTGCCTAACTGGTTTTGTTTGACTTTTTTCCTCTCAATGTTCTTGCTTGTCAGATAAGCAAATTCGCCTGCTGCGTGGAGCCAAAAGCAAACCTGTTGGGCAGAGATAAACCTTCTTGTTACTGCATTAGAGCAGAAGATAGAGCTGGGAATATTCAAAATGTACAGTATGTTACTGTCATCAAATCCCATGAAAAGACTAAAACTTTCTGGCTTTCCTAACCTCTCTATACATCAGACAGGCACATACGGGAAGATCCCATTGACTTCAATGCAATTTGACGTATGTTTGGATTGTAATTTTGACAAATTCGTATGCATTCATCTCTTGTTAAACAAACGTTTGTTTTATACACATGTCTAATAGTTATTTTGCGACCTTGCCTGAACCTGAGTGTTCGCCATACCTTAATAAATTAAGGTTGATCGCTGCCATGTCCCTTCAGTCGTCCCCCGTCCAACACAGTGGCCGGATATTGCTTATTCAGACTTCTCTACATATTTTATTGACTAACCAACGTGTTAATAGTCAACTGTTCGATCTATAGGCTGAAATTTAGTTGCACACGACAGTCTGATGCTGCTATAACGTTAATATATGACTGTATTACTCAAGATAACGTTAGCTAGCCATGCTAACGTCACTGTCACCAGCATCATTTAGCGATTTACCACACTGACAGTGATCGGAAATGCCTCCGGTCCAGCCTAAAATGCAGGATCAGGTATCGGCGTGTATGTGAGTCTATGCACCGATCCAGTATCACGTTATCTATCATTTATCAGCTCATTTCCACTACACAGGAAGAACAACAACACATGTCACTCAAGAAGCGAGATGGCTCACTCGTTAGCTACTTCCATCAACGATTTCAGACGCAGCGATAGTTTTTTTTCCTGAGCTAATGATTTAAGTGTGTTTAATGGAGCTCTACGGTACAGAGGAAGAAGACATATCAGGCTTTGGTTACACAGACAATAATTAGTAGGATCAACAAATTGTTGGTTTCATCTTTTTGTGGGATTTGTTGTTGACAAAAATATAGAATATTCCCAAAGTTATTCTTTACGTTTCTTTACTTAACATACTTTATACCTTTACTTTCTAATATAACATTTTAAACATATATTTTGCACACTTAGCATCAGATGTTGTCTTGGTGCTGTAATTAAATTCAGCTCTTGTAAAAACAGGATGCTTTGGTGAGACAGAACATGAGGAGAAACAGTTGAAGAGTGTGTGTTCAACCAGAATTAACACAGAAAGCGAAGCACTTATTTTGAGCTTCGCAAGTTCTGGAGGTGTTGAAATGGAGCCAACAAGCAATGTGACAAGTGACAGATTAAGAGGTGAATTTAAAGACAGGAAAGGTGACTTTTTTTCCCCCAAAATGTGTGGTGGTATTGATGCCATATTCTACTTTATGTATGCTTTCTATATGACTATTTTTACTTTAGGTTTTCCTGCTTTGGTAGAGTAAACTACAAAAAACTGTATGTATGCACACACTGGAGGCATTGTCGTTGATGTTAAGTGTAAACGGCACTAAGAAGCTTCTGCAACTTACTACTTCAGCTCTTGCGAAGACGATGGGCAGGCCGAAGGCTGAGATGACAATGCCCGTCGTGAGGAAGATGGCCAGCTCTTTGCAAGCGTTACTGGCCGAGTCTGTGTCGTCGACCACCCTCCGCGAGATGCAGTAAGGGATGGGGGAGAGGATGTAGAAGAAGAGGAGGAACAAAGGCCAGTATTTGCTGAAGAGAGAGAAAAGAGAGAAATAAATACCTGCATGCTGTGATGAGAGAGGATCCAGTCAAGTGAATCGAAGGATAAAAGACTAAACAACAGTTCAGCAGCACTCAGCACATTGTCGAACTTCACAGGTGTATTTTATGAGGGAGGAGCTACATTCCTACAACCTAATAACTAGTTTGTTAGCGAGAAATTGTACATGTGAACAATTAACTTAAGAGCGTATATAACAGTGAATATATATATATATGAATTAGACTAAGCTATGATAAATAAGCTAATATTTTAAGTGGACAAGCCTGTATTATATTGTATTTCAAAAGTATCTGTGGTATTTCTGAACTGCAATTTCTTGTTATTCATTGGCTGACAATTATACAGATACCGATTTATGACGAGCTAAAACTGGCTGATAATATCAGTCAGACTCGACTAATAAATATCACTAATTGATTTTCTAACAGCCTTCTTCCTCTACATTCTGATGGACTGAGGCTGTCATTTAGTATAATGATAACGGCTGAAATGGAAATGAGATCAGATTACAAGTGCCATATTTTAGGCTGCAGCTCGAGGTCTCATGTAGGAACTGAAAAACATCAGAATTGTTTTGAAAAGGCAAGTCAACTAAGCCAAGATTTACTGTTTGACAACTGGTTTTGTGGTAATTTAAAAAACTGCAACTCTCACTCAAAGAAACTCTTAGTCGACTAACTCAAACGATTTTCTCGATTAATTGATTAGTTGATTTAATCAACAGTTTCTTCACAAAGAATCACAAAAACCCCACTTTTAATCTTGTGTTTGCCAGAGATGTGCTCATAAGTTTCTTGGAAATAACTCATTCAGCATAAAAGAAGCATAAAAAACGACTAACCGACTACAGAAAGGGGGGCAGCCCTAGAAAACGTACCACTTAAGTACAATATCCACTGACATGGTACGTGACATTAAGGAGCTCTATTACCTAAAATTGTGATCATGTAGGCTGTCAAAATCTAGTTTCAAGACCTTCATTATTTCAGCTGATATTGTGCTTACATGGTATGCTTTGAATCAAATAGGTCTGGTGTTGGGCCCACTGTGGTTTGAGAAATAGTCAACCAATAGAGTTTTGTTTGCAGGATTAATATTCTTGGGTTACACCTTACATTGCCACATCCATGAAAAACTGTAAAAAAGTGACAAGTGTGGATGAGACCGAATTTACAGAAATAATAACCCTTAAATCACCATATTTCTTCAATCATCTTGGAAAATGTTACGTTAATTGCTCTGAAAATGACATTGGTGGGGCAGACGAATTTCAGATTACTATACCACGAATAATCTGAGAGCCATGTAATATTCCACCATAAAATACTCACAAAAGTTACTGAAACAGGGAAGAACTAAGTGTTGGAATAAAACTTCTCGATCACAAAGCTAGGAAATTGTAGCTTGGAGGCGGCAGTAGCTCAGTCCATTGGGACTTGGCTTGGGAGCTGGAGGGTTGCCGGTTCAGGTCCCCGCATGGACCAAGTACTGAGTGTGAACTGGAGAGATGCCAGTTTGCCTCTTGGGCACTGCCGAGGTGCCCTTGAGCAAGGCACCAAACCCCCAACTGCTCGAGGGCAGCCCCTCGCTCTGACATCTCTCAATTAATGCATGTAGGTCCTGTTTGTGCATAAAAATTTGCATTTATCCTCGGGGATTAATAAAGTCCCTTTCTTCTTTCTTCTTCTTGTCTTTGTCTCATGTGGCAGGTTAGTATCAGGGAGCCCCCAAGCAAGTTAATCCGGCCCTGCATCCACACCTGTATCCTAAAGCTGTAAACCTATGATGGGATCACCCAAGGTGCACCTGAGTGTGCCAAGTGTGGACAGTTTTACCTTCACACATTAACAGGCTCACATGGTGTGTGATGGTGGTACTTACTCATACACAGGGAGGGCACATCCTAGCATGAGGAACATGAGGCCAATGGCCCCTCCAAAGGACAGGCTGATGAGAGCTAGCAGAGAGAGACAGAAAGGGAGGACATCAGCATTGGACAATGTCACATTTCTCTCTGAATCTGTGCAGTGTTTAACCCTGAACAATCCCCATCCTATCCTCAGCAGCCAGCCAGCAGGGCCCCCTGGCTACTGGAGCTATACCCATGTGATGAATCAGCTGATTTCACTTGTTAACAGCATTACATTTACAATCTAAACCATGTTATTTTAGAGGATCATGTTAAACTCTGAAAGCAGGCAGTGTGGTTGCTAGTTAACAGCAATTAATCCACTTGCAGAAAGCATCTCTATTGAGCTAATGCTAGCAGTGTATTGGCCCTGCAGGCTTCTTCACGTTACCGTTAGCAACACGCATCCATCTGCCTGCAGAGTAAACTGACACAGTTTTATAAATTGAACCGGATTTTAGAGGCTTTCTAAAATAAGATGGAAAATGGACGTTTCTTACCTTTAATCCCAGCCATTTCTCCTGGACAAAAAGCTCGACACACAGCCCCGGACGAATGACAACAGTGCCCCCCTCCTCGGCTAGCTACCGAGTCCTACCGAGTCCTGCCGAGCCCTACCGAGTCCGACCGAACCTCCAACCCTAGCCTGTCTGTCGCGCTGCCTTCCTGTGCTACCAGAAATATCGGAATTATAATTGAT